>PYUH01000329.1:301297-370941 GCA_016808085.1 Suaeda aralocaspica | reverse complement strand
CTTTTTGGGGGGGGGGGGGGAAAGGGGAATACACTTTTTGCTCCGGTTATCTAAAGAACCGGAGCAAAAAGTCTTTAGACTTATTGCTTCTACCACACCTACTCCGGTCGAAAAACGGAGCAAAAAAGGGGGTTTTGACCGGAGCAAATGTGGCTTTTTCCACTAGTGTGGTGGCTGGTGGTGGTGCGCGGCAACAGGCGACGGCGAGTGGTGGGCAGTGCCGGCGAGGGAGGCGGACAAAAAAGGGGGCGATAAAGGGGGAGGAGCAGAACAAAAAAGTTTTTTCTTCTCTTTTCGGAAATTCCAAAATTTTTTTTAAATCCAAAATCATTAATATGCAAAATAAACCAGAAATTCTTCAACTTTTAAGGGGTATTTACAGGCCCAAACTAGGTTTTGGTGCAATTACATAAATAATCTTAATGCTTGAAATTACTTTTGTGCCATTGTTTTAAAACAATTTGTGAAACCTTACACTAGTGGAAAAAGCTCATTTGCTCCAGTCAAAACCCCCCCTTTTGCTCCGGTTTTGGACCGGAGTATACCAGGAGGAGCAATAAGTCCTGAGCCTTTTTGCTCCGGTCATGACCACAGCCAAAAGTGTGACCTTTTGCTCCGATTCTTTAAATGACCGGAGCAAAAACTACATTTTCCACCAAAAACGAGTGACGTTTTTGCTCCGGTTCCTTAAAAAACCAGAGCAAAAAGTACATTTCCCAGCCAAAAAAATAGCCTTTTTGCTCCGGTTCTTTAATTGACCAGTGGAAAAAGTCTATTTCCCACTAAAAAATTGAAATTTTTGCTCTGGTTTTTTAAGGAACCGGAGCAAAAAGTACCCTTGAAAATTTAAAATAAAATATATTTTTTGCTATTTTTAGTGCTAAAATGACCCATTATATCTTACATATATATAATACTATTGATTTGCGATAAAATTTCAAATATATCACCCAAATTTCACTCTACAAAATTATAACAAGTTAAAAACACCCAAAATTTATGCCAATTTAATATTGCTACAGCGGCAGCAAGGGATGGTAACAACAACATCACTAAGCAGCCAACAACAGCATAATCGGTTATGAGCAGCTACACCATTATACAGCAGCATAATCGGTTATGAGCTCGAGATAAGATATGTTGTCTGAAACCATTATACAGCTACACCAATGCACATATCAAGGCTCTTTCCTAGAGTGTGGATGACATGATCAAACTTTATTTGAGTTGTACTATGGGAAACAGGCGCATGTAATCTTATCCCTAAAGTCACACAAAAACTGTTTCTTCTAGGTTCTAGGAATTCTACACCCAGAAGGTGAACAAACTACTTTAGAACAAACAAGGATATGTACTGACATTTTACTTAGTTCATCAGAGGAAAAGAAAAGGCTATTTTATCCTGACCAAAAAATAATATGTATGGCTTTAACTACCTTAAAGTATCATTACGATACCTTTAGGGGAAAACAAAAGGTCATCACAAATTAAGACAGAATTGAGTCAATGGGATGAAAGTAACCTGTATTAATTGACACACACTATGTTGGGCCACAGTTCCATCATGAAACCGGTGTGTATATAGCCGGGATCAGGCCAACCCACAGTACTTCTGGTGCACATGTAAAAGTATAAATGCTTTAAAGCAATTCAGAGTTGCCAAGTTGTATAGCATTAGATGAGCAGCAACTAAATAACTAGGGCAAAAGCATGCAAGATACTCATTCTTGAAGGCTGGTAAAAAATTAGTTTACACTAAAGCCGATACCTTCGAACCATTACTTTTCGACCAAAACTGAAAAAATCGGAATAGAAGAATGCAAAATAAAGCAAAATTCAGATATTTAAAGCAGAACTAACAAGTAAATGCCATGCAAGCATGATCACTTGGTTATGCTGCGTTATCATATAGTTGCATGATCACCAAGCTGACAAACAACCAAACACAGCAACCAACCTCACATCAGGTTCTTATGAGAACAATTCATTTGATAAGCATGTTGGTCTAAGGTACTATTGAATACATATACTACAAACTACGCACATTTCCAGGAAATAAATAATAGGAGTTATCAATTATGGAGTATTGACAAAGAAAAGGTGAAAATACAAGTCAGCAACATTCATAGCATCATAAGTTTTATGGCAAGATGTGAAGTGCATGTGCCATCTTCGAAAATCTATCCACTACAACCATGATAGAATCCTTGCTTCTTGTAGTGCTAGGTAGTCCCACAATGAAATCCATGGACACATTTTCCCAAGGACCTTCAAGAATAGGCAATGGTGTGTAATGACTTTAATGAAAAGAAGCTTTTGCCAATTGACAAATAGCACATTGAGATATGATAGCTTCAATATAGACAATCATCAAAGGCCAATAGAAGTGTTCTTGTAACATGTTAAGAGTTTTAGTAATGCCAAAATGCCCTGTTAACCCTCCACCATGCGCTTCTCTAACAAACAACTCTCTAATTGAACACTTAGGTACACACAATTGATTACCCTTGAATAAGAACCCATCATGCATCACAAAAGATCCCAGAACACCCTTATCCATTAGTTACTATATAGGACCGAAACTATCATCATGCTCATAGTATGTTTTGATCATGTCTAGACCAAGTAACTTGCAATTCAACACATTAATAACAGCATACCTTCGTGAGAGATCATATGCAACAACATTAATCTTGCCTTCTTTGCACTTTGATGAAAAGTAAAAAGATTGTAGGAACTCCACCCACTTGGCATGTCTAGGATTCAACTTTTGTTGGCCATTAATATGCTTCAATGATTCATGATCACAATGTAGAATGAAGTGGAGAGGTCTTAGATAATGACTACAATGATCAAGAGCCCTAATAGTTGCGTAAAACTCTTTATCATAAGTAGAATAGGTCAACCTTGCTCTATTCAATTTTTCACTAAAACAAGCAATAGGTCTCTTCCCTTGAATCAATACTGCTCTAATCCCCACATTACTTGCATCAGTTTCAACTTCAAAAGGTCTTGTAAAGTGAGGTAATGCAAGAAGAGGTGTGTTGCATAGCATCTCTTTGATCCTTTCGAAGGTTTTCTGCGGCTCTTTAGTCCACTCAAAAGGCTTGTCTTTCCTTATGCACTCGGTCATAGGAGCTACAACAAATGAGAAATTCTTCACAAATCTCATATAGAACGAAGCTAAACCATGAAAAGCACGAACCTTAGTGACATTTGTTGGAGTAGGCCAACTTCTAATTGCTTCCACCTTTGTTTGATCCATAGAAACTCCATCTTTTGAGACCAAACCCCAAAAACGTGACACTAGGAACCATGAAATAGCACTTTTCGAGCTTCCTATAAAGTTTTTGTTGCTTTAAAGTTTCGAACACACTCCTTAGACGATGTAGATTATCCTCATTGCTTCTACTATAAACCAATATATCATCTAAGTAAACAACAACAAACATTCCAATGTATGGCTTCAATACTTCATTCATGAGTCTCAAGAAGGTACTAGGTGCATTAGTAAGACCAAAAGGCATTACCAGCCATTCATAGAGCCCTAACTTAGTCTTAAAAGGCGTTTTCCACTCATCACCTTCTTTCATGCGAATTTGATGATACCCACTCCTAAAATCAATCTTCGTAAACACATTAGAACCATACAATTCATTAAGCAAATCAGCTAACCTTGGAATTAGGAATCTATATTTGATGGTGATGTTGTTAACTGCTCTTGAATCAATGCACATTCTCCAAGTTCCATCATTCTTAGAAACAATCAAAGTAGGAACCGCACAAGGACTTATACTTTCTCTCACATATCTACGTTCCATTATCTCCTCAATTTTCCTCTTAATCTCCTTTGTTTCCTCTAGATTACATCTATACTCTAGTTTGTTTGGAATTTTAGCCCCAGGAACAAGATCTATTTGATGCTCAATGCCCCTCATAGGTGGTAGATCATCCGGAAACACATCTTCAAATTCATGCAACAAAGGCTTCAAAATCTGTGGAATGGATGAGGAACCTTCTTGTACTTCCTTAGCCATAAGAAAAAAGACTTTATCACAAGAATTCCACTCTATTTCAACCTCCCTTGCACTCGTCCAAAACGCCCCCTTTTTGTTTTCCATAGTCTCTTCCTTCTTAACATTCACAACCCTCAACGGATTCAATGCAATAGGTTTACCATGGACAAGCTTCTTGATGACATAAACATTAGTTCTACCATCGTATTAAACAAATCTACCATATATCCAAGGCCTTACAAGAAAAATATGGCACGCATCCTTAGGACAAACAGCACATAGCACACTATCTTCAAATTGCGCAATTTTTAATGATATTAAAGCTTGTTTGGTTACCTTAACATCACTAGTATTGCTTAGCCAATGAAGCTTTTATGGATGAGGATGATTATGAGTAGGATAGTTGATCTTTTGAATCAACGAAGTAGACACCACATTCATGCAACTACCACTATCAATAATCACATCACAACGTTTACCCTGAACTACACACCTTGTCATAAAGATTTTATCTCTTTGGCTCTCTTCTAATGGCGTGGGATTTTTTGCAAAAACCTCCTCAACACTAGAGCTTGACCATGTGTCTTAGGATCAAATTTCTCCATGTCATTACTACTCTTATCCTCTTGGTCAATTTTATCTTGCTCCCCTTCTTCAATGATTACGTCTAGATAGGCTTCTTCAATCTCTCTTACCTCTCTAACTGTGATGACCCTTGAACTAGGACAATTTCATTGCACATGCCCATACCCTTGGAACTTGAAACACTTTCTCTTGTCATTAGGAATTGATAAGAAGTTAGTAGGAGTAATAACCCTAGGCTTATCTCCACTCTCCACCCTAGGTTTAGTGTTTTGCGTGAACACTACCTCCTTTTCTTTCTTAGATTCATAACTCTTGAAGAAAGTTTTTGAATTTTTCGAGTGCCCTTGCTTTTCAACTCTCAAGGCCACCTTACAAATCTCATCAAAAGTCCAATAGGGTTACAATTCCACCTTTTTCTTGATAGCTTCATCAAGTCGTGCCACGAATCTAGCCACCTTGTGATCCTCCTTCTCTTCAATATCACATATGATGACCATCTTTTCGAATTCATTGATGCATTCTTCAACACTTTTAGAGCTTTGTTTCAAAGCATGCACCTTTAGGAAGTTATTTTCTTCATATTCTTGAGGAACAAATCGTTTCCTCAACTCTTTCTTCAATTTGCGCCAAGGGGTGATTGTAGATCTACCCTCCTTTCTTCTCTTCGTTTGCAAGCCCTCATACCAAAGACTAGCATATGATGTTCGTTTTAATTCCGCCACTTTGAAAGCCTTAGAATCATCACACACTTTTCAAGTGAACACTCTTTCGGTCCTCCTTAACCAATCAAGAAAGTCTTCAGGATCCAAGCTTCCATTGAACTCAAGAACGTCCAACTTTAACTTCCGATCATCATCCCTTTGTTTATCTCGTTTTTTGTGCCTTTTTCTATCATCTTCATCACTTGAGCTTGAGTATATGACCTTCCTAGGTTTTCATGTGCCACTAGTAGAATCATCATCACTAGAACTTGAACTAGATTAATCAAACTCATTTGATTTTTTCGTGCTTTTAGCCTTGGATCAAACGAGTTACATAAGTTCTCCTAGCATGTGGCGCAATTATTTGATTTCATTATCCCTTTGAATGTCCCTATCTTGTTCAAAAGGAATCCCCTTCTTATTATTTATAGATTATCTGTCCTCCATAATGTAGTTTGCTTGATTATAGATCGTTTTAACGTCTCAACAAGAGCACCAAATTTCATGTGAATTTTCGTGTGAATATACAAACTCACAAGGGTAAGAACTAAGCTCACGAATCTCTAAAGGCTAAGCCACGAAATTTCTTGAGTTTAGGGTTATTAACTAGTCTTTGATTAAAGCCTAAGCACCCTCAAAGCCACTACTTAATCTACGCACAAGAGTATAAAGGAATTTCCACCAACTCTCAATATTTTCAGATATTTTTTTTTAACTTATTCCCCTTATCAACCATCTTTTCTTGATTTATGTGCCCACCTAGATATGTGTGACCATGCATAGACAAATCCAAACCTTAGATGCACCCATTAGACTTGAGTTTCCATAAGCAACTAATTTTCCCATGGTTGCACCTTTCTTTGTAGCTTCAATCAAACCTTCGAAGTTGTGATTAATATTTGTATCAGTTGTCCTCGAAAAGTCCTTCACAAACCTCCTTTAATATCATGCTAAACCTAATAAACTACGTACATCCGACACATTCTTACGTGTAGGCCACTCTTTCACTGCCATGATATATGTTGGATCTACTTCAACTCCCTCTTTTGAAGCAAAATGTCCCAAAAATTCCACTTTCTCCAACAAAAATTCACATTTCGAGAACTTAGGATACAACTTGTTCTCCATTAGTGTCATCAAAATTGTCCTTAAATGTTCAACATGCTCTTCCTTACTGTTAGAGTACACAAAAATACCATCAATAAGCACTACAACAACTTATCGAAGAACAGTGGAAAGATCCTATTCATTAAGTCCATGAAAATTGCTGGCGCATTCGTCAACCCAAACAGCATAACAGTCAACCCGTAATGCCCATACCTCGTACGAAAAGTTGTCTTTGGTATGTCTTCATTAGCAATCCTCAATTGATAGTATCTTAACCAAAAGCTATCCTTGAAAACACAATAGCTCCTTTCAACTGATCAAACAAGTCACCAATCCTCGGTAAACGATACTTGTCCTTGATCGTCACCTTATTTAACTCCCTGTAATCAATACACAACCTCATACTCCTACCTTTCTTTATCATAAACAACATTGGCGCTCTCCAAGGTGAAGCACTAGGCCTAATGTAACCCTTCTCCACCAAATCTTGAAATTGCTCTTTCAACTCACTCATTAACGCAGGTACCATCCTATATGGTGCTTTGGAAATAGGTGTTGTTCCTAGAATTTAGTCTATGGTGAAGTCGATTTCTCGCTTCGGTGGAATTCCCATAATCTCCTTCGGAAGCACGTCTAGGAAATCCCTCACTACCTCAATACCCTCAAGCTTAGAAGACTCAACATGATCTACATCCCTCAAACTAAAAAAGTAAATTGGGAAATCTCTATTCACATACCTAGGAAACCTCATTATTGACACTATTTTGTTGTGTTTTGGCCTTCCTACCCTCCAATAACTCACTTTCATACCCTTATTAACTAACAAGATCTTATGCGGCTCACACAAAATCTTAGCCTTATTTTCACTCGACCAATATTAATCCATCCCGAGTACCAAATCTAATTCACCCAAATCAAACATGATTAGCTTAGCCGTAAACTCCACTCCCTCTATCTCAATCAGAATATCCAAAAATCTAACACTGTACTTTTTGTCCTAATGGTAACACTATTGACATATCTATTGTATCTACTTTTCCCGAAACAGGAATTAAATTTCCCAAAATCTTAGTGGATACAAAAGAATGTGTTGCACCAGATTCAAACATAACTTTAACAGGATGAGAGTAAATAGAAAAAGTGCCAGTAATCATATCCTTATTAGCATCCGCTTCACTTTGAGCCATCACATTCAGCTTTTATTTGAGGCCTTAGCTTGACCTCCTCCATTTCCATTTCCATTCCTATTCTTGGCTTGTTGCATTTCCTTTCCTCCCATATTTTCTTAGAGAACCTTCTACTGACCTCCTATTAAACTTCCCTTTGATTTTGACCCTTGTCCTTCCTTTCCCTTGCCCTTAGAGAAACACTCATACTCATGGTGTCCAAGCTTGTTGCACAAACGGCAAGTGACTGGGTTTCCAACACAATCCTTGCCTTGATGATTCTTAAGATATTTTTTTGTAGAAGTACACACGACCACCTTGATTAGTCCTTTGTACCCTATTCCCATTTCCATTAGCTTGCTTCCTAAAGTTTCCCTTATTTCCCATAAAGATGTTGTTGAAATGAGGCTTCTTCAATCCAGTATGACTCCCTTGTTGGTTAAAGTTTCCTCCACCATCCTTTTCTTTTCTCCCTCGTCTCACCTTCTTTCAGCATCTCCTTCTTCTTTTGGTCTAAGGCATACAAATGTGCAGCTCTACCGTAAAAGTCATCAAAAGACTCAAAGACTTGCATGGCTAGTTGCAATTGAATATGTATGGGCAACCCTCTCTCAAAGCGACTAGCTAGCCATCAGCTTCTCCGTTGCTACAACCTCCATAGCAAACCTAGATAACTCCATGAACTTCGAGTAGTACTCAGTAGCTGACATGCTCCCCATCGATCTTAAGCTCTAAATACTCATCAACTTTCTTCTTTTAAAGGAGCACAGGGTGAAACTTGTTGCTAATCTGCTCCTGAAACACAGTTCAATTGAATCTCGTCAAAGCCCTAATCACAGCTTCATTTTGTGACTACCAAAGGTCTGCTTCTCCTCTCAGGTAGGAAACTGCATGGTTTTCCTTAAACTGTTCTGGACACTCAACTACCCCAAACAGCTTGTTCAACTCTGCCAGCCACCCCTCTAAAATAGTAGGATTGGTTTCTCCTTGGTATGTAGGCGGCTTACTTTAAGCTATTTTCTTGAAAAGTTCCCCGACAGGGTCACATCAATTACCATTTCCTCTAGCAACTAACTATTGAGCTACAATAGCTAATTGCCTCGCTAAATCATTCTGCTGATTGTTGTTATGTTCAGCCATCTTATTTATCCTGTACAGGGAGAAGACCTTTATATTAATCTATGAACTCTAAGTTAGAACAACACAAAACTTATAACACAACATGAAAGCACTTTCTCAATTCGTCTCACAAAAGAAATTTTCTTTCTTTCAGAGAGATTGATTCACTTAGTATTGATTGTTTACGTAACCATTTAGATAAAATAAAGCACATAATAAAAAAATTCCCCTTGGTTTTGCCCTACTTAAGACATCGTTTCCAAAAAAAAAAAAAATTACTCATCTATTCCTTTATTTTCATAATGGTTCTTAAATTCTTAGTTTCCTAAAAGCTCCTTGTGGCTTACTGCCACTTATTCACAAAGAAAATAACAATCTAAAATATCCCACATCCTAAACATCCACAATACTAGGCAATATTAGTTTAAACTAAACTCATGTTCATAACAAATACTTCTAAATATTATCATTATCTTGCTTATCCCTAGACTTCACATATTTCTCAGGTATGAACTCAGGATCTTCTCCAATATCATCTTCCAAATCTTCCTCATCATCTTCATCCTTGTCATCCTCAAGGGCAAGTTCATTTTCGTCTTTTTCAGAATCAGTCACTAAGTCCACATACACTAGGATCACTTGATTTGGATTCTCAATCTCAAAGCGTGGACTATCCTTCGACTCTTAGCTTTGAGAACCTGAAGTAGCTTCATTTTCACTCATTGCAATATTCTCCTGATCACTTAGGACTGGTGTGCGTGGGAACCCCTCACTTGCATTCGAATTCAAAAATTCTTGTTCCTTCTTTGCATTATAATGTTCCAAGGACCTCCACTCACAACCCCATTGACCATTTTGATCCTAATACTTAGCATAGTTTGGAAGTCCTGCAATAAAATGAAAATCATCAAACTTCGCCTTGATATCCAAATAAGCTGGACAATTAGCCAAACAATTCACAACCAGAGCCGACACAAGATTGGGTTTGTCCCACTCCTTTAAATTTAGCGCTACACTTGTGTATGAACAGTAGAAACGAATCTTCCATACATACTAAGCTGGTCTTTCATAATCCTTCTTCTCCAAAGTTCCTATCTGAGTTTCGTTTCTAGCCATGTTATCCACCATCCTGCAACGACACTTAAAACTAATGGGCCATCTTTCCCACACAACAAAACCAAGCTAGACAGTTCCACTACAAAAGAATTTGGTGGCTAACATACAATCTCTTTTACACATATCCACATAAGCAACATTTTCAAGCATGTACTTAAATGCATGAAGGAGAATAAATAATGTCTATTCTACATGCGCAAACTTCCTACCAAATCTCACCACATGATATGAAAGCAATAACACTTAATCCATACCTGAATTCATTGCATACGTAAACCTGTAACTGATTTAAATCTTTTTATTTCTCAAAACTTTGTATTTTCGGAAATTACTATTTTTGGAAACAATAAAACTTAGGGTACCCCCAAAACAATAATTTTATTTTATTTCGAAAACTAAGCTCTGGTAACCAATTTATAACACCCTAGAATTTCCTAACTTTCCTCCTTTAAAATTTCCAGAAATATAATAACAATAAAATAGATTACAATAATAAATATGCTTCCTACTTAACAAGGAAAAACTAAAGTATTACCGCCACTGTGATAACGGCTCAGGCTTTTATCAATGTACTACAACGGAATTCTTTCAAACCAAAAACCAAATTAAAACTCAAAATGAATTCAAATTAATCTCAAAAGAATATCTAAGTCAAATACAAAAAGGAAACCCAATTAAATATTTATTACACTTCGAAACAGTATTAACAATAAATAACAGACAATGGCCACCTATACCTGTAGTTTTAAACTAAATAATCTGTAAACTTTAAACATTGAAAACCAAAAGTCAACATCAACAATAAATAACTAACATGTCTACAAAACTAAGAAAACTACAATGCAACCGCTGACACTCCAACCCAGCATGACAGACAATGGCCACCTGTACCTGTAGTTTTCTCTTATTGTAGATAACTACTCAACACTGAAATGGGTCATTGTAGGGCCAAGAAAAAGAAAAGGTCATGCACACAAACACACACACAATCAGCAAAGCTGAGTGAATAAATACTATAGAGCATGGAAAAACATGATTAATATCAAAAGAAAAGAAAAGAATAACACATGTACTTCTTACCGTTGACATCTCTGCATAATTGTGCATAGACTCAACTCATACTTATTATTTATTATATTTAAACTTTGGATCTTGCATTAAACAGGTTTCCTTTCCTGAAGAATTGCCCTATTGGGCACTAACTTTGGAGCAACTCTAACAAGGTATTATCCATGTCACATATACTGATGGAATTCCAGCGTATTTAAAATATAAAAGAGTGCAACGTCTTGTACCCCAATTGGAAGTTATAGATCATTGTTCCATACGGGTCCCCCATTGTTCCAACTCCATGTATATACGTTACAAGAGTTTTGGTTTGAAGTCTCTTTCACTTTACGTGATTAACCGGTTTAACAATATTATGACTCAGAAACAACAACACATAGAAGAATGCATAGAACCAAGCAAAACCATATTAATTATCCTGGATTTAAAGTGATTCTGAAATAATTTTGTGTGCCCTTTAATTAAATTAAACTTCCTTTACCACACATTAATTGTCAGTGGCTAACTATTTGCTCATTTGCTCCTCTAATCATGTGAATAGAATTCAGTAACTTCTTTTCTTGTTGATTAAGTAATTAATCAACTTAACTAACTTTCCTTTCTTCTTTATTGACTACTGGTGAAACTTTAGAAATAACTTTACCATTCCCATTACTCATGATATAATTAACGATGCTATAAATGTGCAATGTCAAATTAGTCTATGAATCAAGTCTTCTTAACCCCATCTCCTTAGCCCCATGAGTCTTCTTTTTCTTTCTCTTCTTCGTCTTCATTTGAGTCCCCTTAACCTTCTTTTCATTCTCAAGTCTAGGAGGAAGCCTCTTGAGTCGCTCCCATGCCAGAGCCTTCCTAGAACCGAGCCGGTCGCTGACAGACACAATGCTAGATGAACAGCTTGAAGTGTCAGCACTCATAGCCTTCAACTCAGCTTTCTATGCGTTTCTAGCCTCAATCCAACACATAGGAGAGTCACTCCTCATCCAAACCAAGAAGTGTCTAGAAAATTCAAGTCTTCTTCCTTCAAAGGAGTCACTTTAATCATGGGCCTCCAGTTCGAGTGAGTTTCTCAAGTCTGAGCATAACTTAAAGTAAGGATCGGCTCACCAAGGTCGACCATGTCAAGGTCGGGGATGAGCTGCCTCCGACCGAACTACCTCATTGCTCGCCCAAGGCAATAAAAGGTCAGAATGGTCAAACTCGGAACTCTAATAAAGAAGTAGTTCACCGAGTATGTTATATGCTCGATTCTCCACCATGGAACTATGAAAGCACAACAAGAGCCTCACCAACAAGCACCAAAGACCACTCATAAGTTGAGGTACACTTATGGACTCTCCTTCTCAAGAAAAATCCCTTTCAAGTGTACATAAGTCGGTTAGCTAGGGGCTCAAGTAAGCTAAAATGCTCCATGATCCACACCTATCATTCATCACCACAAATGAGTTTGAAACCTTCCAAAAAAAATTTACGACGATCGAAAAATACGAGGTTTAACTGAAAAAGGTAGCCATACCTGATAAATGATAGGACATCCTTACATTGGAGCATTCGGATACGTCTTCACCCGGTCAAGAGAAATGAGTAGTTCATCGACACAAAGTGGAATAGGAGTGTTACCATCAAGCAAAAACTCCCCCACTAAAGCTATAAGGCTCGTTTTCCCATTATGAGAGTCATCTCCTATAAATAAGAAGCTAGAAAACAAGCAAAATACAAGTACCCTCAACTTGTATTGACCTCTAGAATGTTCCATGGTAGCAAAATGCTCAACAAGAGGAAGGAGTCAATGCGTTCCCCATGAACCATCTTTTTTGCGGACTTTCCATCAAGGCCAAAAAACGACATTACGTCTTGTTCCACATGTTCCAAGAAACTAGGTAAACAAGGGTTACCCATAGAGGATATACCACAAATAACCCCAATTTCCTCCGGGAATATGACAAGTTCCCTTTCATGAAAGCAGAAACAATGGGCTTTTACATCCCAATAGCCCATTGTCGCTCTAAGAAGACAAGTGTCTTTTTGGATGGACCTCAAGTAGAGCAGAGCACCACCCAACCTCTTCCAACTCCTTTTCACTGTGAGAAAGTGTGCTCAACCACAACCCCAAAGAATCTACAAGATTGGACATGATTTTCAATTATTTAAAAAAAAAAAAAGAAAACCCAAAAGAAAATAAGAAAATGAGAAAGCAAAGAGAGAATTGAACACGCTATCGCACACTTCCCAAAAATAACCGAACAACTCTAACTAATATAGCTGGGGAAGTAGGGATCGAATCCTCAGGGAGGCTATTAAATTCTACTAGTTTTAAAAATCCTAAAGTGTGTAAAGGGCCTTGGTGGAAATTTCAGTAAATGATTTCGGAAACTAAGAAGACTAAGAATAAAACTAGAGAAATGAAGGGAAATTATGGATTAAACTCTATTAATGAGAACCTAGGGCTATCGGTTCACTATGATCAATCAACAAACTCAATTAACGCTCACTAATCAATTCATTGGCATTCATTGAGCTAGGGATTACTAATTCTCTCGAACTTAGACTCCCTCAAAACTCCTTTACCGGCTCTCGCTCGCATAAATTCTTTTTTGTCTATTATTCAGTGATCTAATTGTGGTAATCTTACCTCTCGGCCTCGTTTTCGACAATAACCTAACTTACAACTAAATCTGGCCACAATTTAATTGCAATTGCTAAAAACCAATAATAGGAATTCAATTAGAAGCCAAGAACTAATTAGACAACATAAATTAAATTCAAACCATGATCATAGATCCCCTAACCCTAAAGAAAACGACTACTCACTCTTAATTAAGGGAACAAAAACAAAATTGAAATCAAACAACATGATCATGAACAAAAACCTAATTAAAACTAGAATTAAAACTAAAATAACTACTAACTAAACTTAATTAAGAAACAAAAATAGCAAATTAATTAATCTAAACTAAGAACTAAGAAACTAAGGAGAATCATGAAATTAAAGGAATTAAAAAGCATAAGGAAAGAAATTACCAAAATAATGATTGAATTTGCATTGATTGAAAGCTTGAAGTGTTGAACAATGTAATTAATTCTAAAATTCTAAAGAAAATCATCAATTTTGGATTCCTAGGGCTAAAAATATGAAAAACACTAGGTAGGGTCGTGCCCCCCTTTACATAGAGTATGTATAGGAGATGGGTTTTATTTTTAATAAAACCCACGAAGCAAAACTGCGCAGAAAAGTCAATCGGGGCCATAAAACCTTCACCTGCGTCCGCATAAAAGGAATTGAATTTCCTCCCTGCGCCCGCAGGTCTTTTATTTTGGGACTTCTGAACCTGTTGTTTTATGCTGCGGGCGCATAGGTCAGGGGAGCTTTTAAAGGCTGCGCCTGCATCTAGCTTGCATGACTATATTTTGACGATCCTTCTTGTTTCTTTGCTCGATTCTAAGAATCTCGTTCGTGACTTTTCATGACTTGGCACGCATCCCGAGGCAAGTACTTTTTGACTCTCTATTACGCTCCTGTAACATATAAACAAAACCAAAAACCACGCGTAGTAACCGAAAAAGTATAAAATAACCGCAAAAGGTTCTAAAATTCAACTAAAGATGCTAAAACCGTTCCAAAACATAACTTAACATTCAAATACGATATTTAATCAAAACAAAGGTACTCACTTAACTATTTAGCACAAGAATCAAACGAAAATGAGGGAAAACCACAACATAAAACACGTATATCAAATTCCCCCAAACCGAACCTTTGCTCGTCCCGAGCAAAACACAACGAAATTAACTACACCCCATAAAAACAAAATAAGCATCATAACTCAAGAGAACATCCGAAGACACTTGGATCAAGGCCATCCAATCAAGCATCCAATTACTGTCCTTCCTAAATACTGGTTAAACAAAACCAACCAAGCAAGTTTAATGAATCGATGACTAGAGTAGCTCACGGGTTGTCACTCCACGTAATTAATGATGAACTTATAACAATGAAGCTCTAACCCTCACCTCGCAACCAAATGTGGAATGTAATGCAAAATGTGTTTAAATGCAATATTAAGAACCCGAAACCCACATCTCACACCTCATTCAAGTGTTTAAGGGTATCCACTCATCCTAAATGTCGACTCAGAATGCAATTAATACTCTACGACCTTGACAAGGGATTCACTTCACAATAACCATATCATGTGCACGAAGATCAAAAAGGACTTTAATAAGCTTGTAACGTGGCTACGGTGATGAGTAGGATAAAAATTTGGGATAATGTGGTGGAATGCAGGGTATATAAAATCGAGGAAAATCATCAACGTTCTCCATCATCCAATTCAACCAAATCTAACCAAACTTTTCTTGATTTTTCACATTAACACCATACTTCTCATAATTCAATCATCAACCACTATTTCACAAACTTTAAACTTCTTTCTTTTTATTTCATCCTTTTTTTTCAACTTTATTATGCTTTCATAAAAAAACATTTCACTTTATTTTTCAGGCGTAATAAAACATAGTTTCGTGACTCGTAATGATTTGTTTTTGCTTAAATTCAATAAACAATAAACATAATCATCACACATACAGAACTAGGCCATGAGTAAATTATGAATTTTTAATTAACTACAACAGCCTAGATATTAGTATGCAGAGCCTTATATGTGAAACTTTATAATTTAACTTTCAACAATAACATTTCCAACTATTTCACCATCAATCCTCCATAACACCCTTCAAAACTTTTTTAACAACATCACAACTACTTAAACTCTCCCAAACCAAGTTTGGGCATATAATGCATTATGTAACAGGGCTAATAGGCTTGTAATGTGGCTAAAATACAAATGAAAGGGATAAAAGCTCAAAACATGGGATCAAGGGAAAATATAAATGTGGGAAATGAAATTCTGAAGCACAAAAGAAGAAATGAAGGCCTTTTATCATGCACAACATACACAGAATCCATAATTAAAGTTAATAGAATCCAAAGTCAAACCCAAGATCATAATTGCAACAGGAACTAAGCACACATGAAAGGAAAATATGAATGAATTTATATTCAAAAGTTGCTCAAATCCTTCCATTAACACAGTTCAAGTCCAAGGCCCGAGCAAGGTTGAGAAGAGTTGACCAATAAAAGGAAATCAAGCAATCAAATTCAAGTCATAGCCAACAAATCACACATGTGGATCCATCCGCAGTCAAGAGTCATAAAGTTTTCAAAATAAGCACGAGGGGTACAGTAGTAGTTAGTTCCCACAATAAAACTCAACCAAGACACGAATAATCCAATAAGCCAAATCTCTCTAAAATTAAACCTTAAAAAATAGTACAATCTTTTTGGTCACATGTAAACTCCCATTAATAATGAATGGTACAAACCATGCAATAGTCTTAAGAAAGCAACAAAACTAAGCTAATAAAGCAATAAAACTAACTAATAATATAGGAAAGCAATAAAATACTTACCTCCCCCAAGCCGAACTTAGCAATGTCCTCATTTCTAGAGGGAGAAAGAAAGTACTAACCTACGGGTTGCCTCCTGCAAAGCGCTTCTTTAAGGTCATTAGCTTGACTATAATTACCTTACCTCAAGGTGGATCAATGAGTGAAGGTGAGCCCCATGTAGTTCAACACCCAAAGCAATTTGGGGTTACTATTTGTTCAAATATCCCATGTTCTTTGCTAGGAACCTCATAATTTGTTTTCTTCAGTTCACAAGCATGTGAGCAGGACTTTCGAGGCTTCCGACGCTTTTTAGGGCGCGATTCCTTTTTCTTTGGATTCTGATACGTCTCAGTATTATCACTATCTCCGTCACCTGCAATAGAATCCAAACACAGAGAGGCCTCCAGAAGATCTTTATCAGGGGATCGAGGCAAGTCATTATGAACAATCTCATTAGGACTGTAAACTGCAGTGCATGACTGTTCTATCATTGGATTTTTTATTGCATTATTAAGATTAAATGTTACTTTATCATCTCCTACAGAAAGGGTTAAACTTCCATTTTTAACATCAATAACGGCGCCTACAGTATGTAAGAATGGCCTACCTAGAATAATAGGGAAATGAGCATCCTCATCAATATCAAGGAAAACAAAATCAACTGGAATGAAAAATTTTCCTACTCTAACAGGTACATCTTCTAAAACACCCTTAGGGTATTTTACAGTTCTATTCGCCATCTGCAAAGTAACATTAGTAAATTTAAGCTCTCCCATGTCAAGCTTCCTGCAAATTGATAAGGGCATCACACTTACACTAGCTCCTAAATCACATATAGCCTTATCAATAAATAAAGGACCTATATTGTAGGGAATTGAAAAACTTCCAGGATCCTTCAAATTAGGAGGAGATTTGTTTTGAAGGATCGCACTGCACTCCTTCGTGAGTGCAACTGTCTCTGTTACATTCAACTCACGTTTCCTGCTCAAAATATCTTTCAAAAATTTAGTATAAGTAGGCACTTGAGTAATTAAATCAGTGAAAGTAATAGCCGCTTGCAAATTTTTAACTATTTCAAGGAATTTACGAAAGTGATTATCGTTCTTACTCCTAGTTACCCTGTTCGGAAAGGGTAACGGTACCTTTGAGGGAGGAATTGTATCAATAACTGAATCTACTACTAGAGCTTGCTTCTTTGACGCTTCGTTCTCCTTTGGGACTTCATTCTCCTTTTTTGCAGCTGCTTCCTCAAGGTCTTCAATGGCAACCGAACTAGTCTTCTTTGTTCCATCTACAGCCTTGTTAGCATCATCATCAAGCATTCTAGGACCTTCATAGTAAGTACCACTCCTTGTTGCAATGGAATTGCAATGATCACGAGGTGGATTGCTTGATGAAGCATTTGATGGAGCAGGTTGAGGAGCAAGTTGGCCTTGTTGCCTTTGAGTTGATGATTGAAAAATTTGAGCTACTTGAGTTTCCAATTGTGGATTGTGGGCCTACAGCTACCATGCTTTCTGCATCCGCATCATCATATTCTTCAGTTCAGAAATCTCATTGCTAGATGCCTGTGGAGGTGTTGGGAGTGGTGCTGGAGGTGGTGGTCTACTGAAACCTGGTGGTTGAGGTGGAGCAAACCGTTAAACCTGCTGTTGTTGCTGTGATACAAAATGTGGCTGCTGCCACGGATTTTGAACATTGCTAGTATTCTTGTAGGAGAAGTATGGATGATCTTTCCAACCTGGATGATCTTTCCAACCTGGAAAATGGGTTATTCTTGTAAGCTTGAAATGCACATACTTGCTCCATAAAACTATGACATGCTTGCATACTATGCCAAAAGAACCACATAAATCACAAAAACATCTGTGGCTCCCGAATTTGCAGCCATTGTAGCTACTGTCATTGGATTGGAGGACGGTGTGTTGATTTTATCTAGCTTCTCTTGAATTGCATTGATTTATGAAGCCAAACTCTCATATTTGTCATCTATCACATGTTTTCCTCCTCTCTTAGCATGTCCTCCAGGATTACCAAATTGAGAATTATGAATGGCAATCTCCTCAATTAAATCATAAGCGGCATTGACTTCTTGGTTCATTAACCGACCACTAGCAGCAGATCAAGCAAAGTTCTACTCTCATTACCCAAGCCCTTATAGAATGATGGCACTAAAAACCACTTCTCAAGTCCATGATGAGGGCACATTCTCTATAAATCCTTAACTCTCTCCCATGCATCATAAAGAGTTTCATGTGTTTCTTGGTTAAAATTCGTAATTTGACTCCTAAGTTGTGCAATTCTCTCCGGAGCATAGTACTTCCTTTGAAAAGCAAGAGCCAAGTCATACCAACTTTTAATAGTATCCATCTTTATACCATTCAACCAAGATCGAGCTTTCTCCTTTAATGAAAATGGAAACATCGTACGTCGTATGTAATCTTGAGATACACTAGCTTGCTTGATTGTATTGCAGTACTGAATGAAGTTATTCAAATGTAAGTTCGGATCTTCTCTCATTGTGACAGCAAACTGATTCCTTTCAACCATGTTCACCAAAGCTAGCTTCAATTCGAAATTCAGGGCCTCTATATCAAGAACTCGGTATCCACCTCCCACTGTTGCAGAACTCGACTGAGAATAGTCTTTTAAAAAAGATATTATTCGGGAAATTATACAATAACCTTGAGGATTAATGTCCTCTCAACGAGAGAACCAAAAGTTGATGTGATTATTGATAGGAAATCGCCAACCACACAAGTAATAGCAACTAGCTCGATTTTTTCTAAAGCAAAGCATCAAGAAAAACGATGTAGGTCAAATAATTTTATGAATTGATAAATCTACGCACCCTCAATTCTTAAAACTATCCTCACGTGAATATAAAGCAATTAGCACCAATTCACAAAATAAAGTATATTGTTTTGAACGAAACAATGAGCAAAAAAACGCACAACTCCAAAGTTGATTTTATTACTTAATTCAATATCTGTTGTTACAAAGAAATCTCAAGGCTATTTATAGAATAACCAAAGACTCAATCCTAACAACTCCTAGGACTCTAGAAAAACCAGAAAACACGCCTAAATCAAGGAGAAATTCATCCCGCACACACACACATGACTCACAAGATAACAATGCCACATCATCACTGCAACTTGCCCTTATCTTGCTAACAAACTCTAACAAACCATATCTAATAAAAAAAAATATCCTAACCACCTAACTAACTTTAAAATAAACTAAATCATCCATCAAAGTCCACCCAAGATTCTCAGAAAAACACGTTGCCCAACAACCTTGGAAAACCGACCAAAAAACACGCCACACTCCTTTGCTCATTTTTATGCGCATTTTTCAACAAGATGTGTAAAACTTCAACAAATTCTTCAAGATTCGATCTTTTAACCAAGAAACCTTCAAGAATGTATTTTTGTCGACCTTTAAATAGAATATGATGAATAATGTTGCATTAGACTCAAAACAATAAAAGCCTGAATTGAGAAAAACACTATCAAATGCAGTAGGAGAAAACTCATAGGCAAAACCTTTTTTTTCCCCTAATTCCGCCATTCTTTCATTTGCTTCAAATGATCAAGTAAATTCGTATGTCACCATACACACCCTTGATGATGACTTTGAAGATCCCAAAAGCCTTGAATCTCCACAAGCTATTATTTCCTGCATACTCGCATCATTTTTAGAAGCCATTATCAAACCTTCGAAGTTATCACCTTGATTTGTATCAAAGAGTCAGCAATCATAGCTTTAAGCTTAGTCTTTTCGGCATTTCTGGCCTCACTCCTACGCATAGGACAATCACTCCTCAAACAAACCAAGAAGTCTGTAAAACTGTCGAGTCTTATTCCTTCAAAGGGGTCACCTTCATGATAGGCCTCGATTTCTAATGAGTCTCCAAGTCTCACCTGAATTCAAAGCAAGGATCGGCTCACCAAGGTCGACTATGTCAAGGTCAAGGATTATTTGGCTCCAACCAAACTGCCTCATCGCTCTCCCTGGGCAGTAGAAGGTTAGAACAGTCGAACTCGAAATTCGGATGAAGAACGAGTCCTTTGAGTACCTCATATGCTCAACCCTCCACCATGGAACTACGAATAGCACAGCAAGAGCCTCATCAGGAAGCACGAAAGACCACTCATGAGTAGAAGTACACTTGTAGATGCTCCTTCATGAAAAGAATCGTTTCAGACTCCACACCTATATATCATGAATCAAAACCATTGAGTTAGAAACCTTAAAAAAACAATTGAAAGATTCATGGTTTAACTCAAAAAGGTTGCTCATACCTGAAGAATGATAGGCCATCCTGAGATCAAAGCATTTGGATCTCTCGTGATCAAATCAAGGGAAGTGAGCAATTCACCAAAACATAATAGGATAGGAGTGTTACCATCGAGCAAGAACTCCTCCACAAAAGCTACGAGCCTCGTATTCCCATTATAAGAATCATCTATCACAAATAAGAAGCGGGAAAGCAAGCGAAATGTAAGTGCCTTTTACTTCTATTGACCTTTAGATTGTTTTCAAAATTTTCGGCAAAAAAGAGGAGGTCGATATATTTCTCATGAACCATCATATTAATAGACTTTCCATCAAGTCAGAAGAACATCATCATGTCATCTTCCCTATGATCCAAAAATCTCAGTAGAAAGGGGTTACCTATGGAGGATATAACACACATAGGTCCAATCTCCTCCAGGAGTATAATAACTTCCCTCTCATGAAAGCGGAAACGATAATATTTCATGTCACAATTTAGTCGATCACCGCTCTAAGAAGAAAAGGTTCTCCTTGGTTGGATCGCATGATGTGGATTTTTAGTAGTATACGGAAATACGACCTCAAATTCATGTTTTGTTTTTCAACTAAACTCTCCACTCCTAGCCTGGAATAATTTAATTGAAGCCTAATTAATTAATACACTCCTGTAATTAATTAACTAGGATCTAAATTTTTTAATCACTCTTGACTCACAAATTTATGATAGAAAATCGAACTAAGTTTAATCACTAAACTTACGCAATTTTTACGGAAATATTGAATTGAAATTTCAATGTGTAACACTTAATTAATTACATCCTATAGTTGAGATTATTTATAGGTATAATCAACAACAAAATTCTAACTAGAAACAACAAAGAAAACACGCACAAACTAGGGAAATTCGTCCCTTTATAAGACATACACACACACACGCACTCAACAAGATAAGTATGCCACCTCATCATTGCATCTTGATCTTATCTTGCCTAACAAACTCTAACAAACTAATTAATCAAGAAATTATCCTAACAACCTAACTAAATAATTAATAAACAACATAATCATCAGAAATTATCCTAAAAATCACGAAAAATACTTGTTGCCCAAGATTGCCAAAAATCGTCAAAATACACGCCCTTTGTTGTTCGTCCATTTTGCGCAATTTTCAAGAACTTCAAGAAATGCTTCAAGATTCAATCTTTTAATCAAGAAACCTTCAAGAAACCATTCTTCATGTCTTTTAGCATATTTATGATGACCAAGACTCCACAAGAACTAATATTAATAATGTCCAAAATGAGAAAACCCTATCAAGTGAAACGGGAAAAACTCATGGACCAAACCAACTTGTTCCCTGTAACCACCATGTGTTTCCATCCTGTGAGTGCATTAATTACAGTTACTATCACTTAAATTAACTAATGGCTAACTCCACCAGTGACAAGCATATTGATGGTTAATAGTTAATAGTGTTGGCTAGGAAGCCACCACCATCACATGTCTCCACAGTGTCAATGTTCATCATTATCATTGTCGCCCATACCTGTGATTTATCTGTGTCAAACCCAATAGGATTTATTAGTAGGTTGATTGGCTCATCCACTATTGGTGTATCATCACATATATTCAAATTCACATCATTCTCCACTTGTTGAAAAGAATTTGTCCTCAAATTCACGTCATCCCAACATGGAATAAGTGAATCACCACTTGTGCATTTTTTGATTTGCAATATAAGCCATATCCAAACATTGAACAAACTGATTATGACAATCACCTTTTTTACCCTCATTGATTCTTGATCATTCTCCCCTCCTTTGAAAAAAATACGACCTCGAATTTTTTCTTTTGTAGAGAAAAAATAATGAATGATCACACAAATATCATCTTGATATCCCATGACACAATTCGGTTGATGAACAAAAACTTTGAATATATCAGCACAACTTTGAATTGTATCATCTTGTGTAGCGTTATTAAAATGACAAAGTACTCCTTGGGGATTTCCAATACCAAGAGAATTTTCAAACAAAGGTGGTGTTGAATAAATCATATCATCAAAAGCATCTTCCATAACTTTTGTTATATGATCCAATATATCCCAATTTTGTGAAAAATCAATCAGTGTCGATTCCTGGGATGGCTTGCGAACTATAATCTCGTCGTTGTGATGTAATTCTTCATCATCTTGCAAAACTTTATTGGCAGGATTCTCAAGTTCTTCATTCACTATAACATCTTCCAATGATAACATTGAGTCAAACTCATGAATATGATGGAGAATTCTAGATTTGTCCATAATTGAAGCTTTCAACTGTTCTTCGTGTAACTCTTCCAATAATAGTTCTAAATACAGCTCCGTAGATATTTCTACATATTTAGCACATTGACTCCTTACATGGCAAAACCCTTGACTCTTAGAACAATCTGGTTTATTTCCAAGGAGAAAATATGAGAGCAAGTTGTAAGCAGACACTACATTGTTATGCCAATCCATTATCTAAAACTGTCCAAAATTTTGGATGAAAATATGAAGACAAAAACCCAACCTCAACAACTCGTTTAAGGCTGATTTGTTGTGGAGATCTTTCCCTATATGCTTACTGCACTCGAACAAAATTTCATTCACAGAATCGTAGCCAAACTTTCTATGTGTAATATGCGCTAAAAACAGTCCAATAACTACGATATCTGACCACTTTCAAGAAAACGTTTTCAAAACAATTCTTCCTCAAATAAATTGATTCTGATAATTTACAAGTGAAAATTAGACTCAAAAACAACCAATTTGAAAAAAAGAATCACTCAAAAATCGATTGTAACGAAGGAGAACCAGCAACTTTAATTCTGCCCTCGAAACTAGAAAAACTGACGAAGTGAAAACAACAAACCAAGGATCGTGAAAAATTAAGAATTTCTTCAAAACCCTGAAATTTGATACCAAATTGATGTGGATTTTTAGTAGTATTCGCAAATACGACCTCAAATTCACGTTTTGTTTATCAATTTAATTCTCCACTCCTAGATTAAATTAATTGAAGGCTAATTAATTAATACACTCCTGTAATTAATTAACTAGGATCTAAATTTGTTAATCACTCTTGACTCACAATTTTATGATAGAAAATCGACCAAAGTATAATCACTAAACTTGCGCAATTTTTACGGAAATATTGAGTTGAAATATAAATGTGTAACACTTAATTAATTACATCCTAATGTTGAGATTATTTATAGGTATAATCAACAACAAAATCCTCAATAGAAACAAAAAAAAAAAAACACGCACAAACTAGGGAAATTCGTCCCTTTACAAGACATACACACACACACACACACTCAACAAGATAAGTATGCAACCTCATCACTGCATCTTGATCTTATCTTGCCTAACAAACTAATTAATCAAGAAATTATCCTAACAACCTAACTAAATAATTATTAAACAAGATAATCATCAGAAATTATCCTAAAATTCACAAAAAATACTTGTTGCCCAAGATTGCCAAAAATCGTCAAAATACACGCCCTTTGTTGTTCGTCCATTTTGCGCAATTTTCAAGAACTTCAAGAAATGCTTCAAGATTCAATCTTTATATCAAGAAACCTTTAAGAAACCATTCTTCATGTCTTTTAGCATATTTATGATGATCAAGACTCTACAAGAACTAATAATAATGTCCAAAATGAGAAACCCCTATCAAGTGAAATGGGAAAAACTCAGGGACCAAACCAACTTGTTCCCTGTAACCACCATGTGTTTCCATCCTGTGAGTGCATTAATTAGAGTTACTATCACTTAACTTAACTAATGGCTAACTCCACTAGTGACAAGCATATTGATGGTTAATAGTTAATAGTGTTGGCTAGGAAGCCACCACCATCACATGTCTCCACAGTGTCAATGTTCATCATTATCATTGTCACCCATACCTATGATTTATGTGTGTCAAACCCAAAAGGATTTATTAGTAGGTTGATTGGCTTATCCACTAATGGTGTACTATCACAGATATTAAAATTCACATTATTCTCCCCTTGTTGAAAAGAATTTGTCCTCAAATTCACGTCATCCCAACATGGAATAAGTGAATCACCACTTGTTCAGTTTTTGATTCGCAATATCAGCCATATCCAAACTTGAACTAACTTATTATGACAATTACCTTTTTTACCCTCATTGATTCATGATCAGCGCAATGAGAATAAGCCACCACATCCAACTTCTTCCAACTCCAGCTTCACTTTGTTGAAAAGTGTGAAAAGTGTGCTCAACCACAATCCAAAAGCATCCACAAAATTAAACATGAGTTTGAAATTTTGAAAAATCAAAAATCAAAAAAAAAAAAAAAGAAATAGAGAAAGAAATGAAAGAATGAGAGAATTTTGAGAGAATTGTTTGATTTTGTTGTGCTAATAAACCACGAATTTAAGAGATATTTATAAGGCTCTAAGGGGGAACATAGACAAAAAAATGGCCAGAATTCGGTGTGCGGGGGTCGCACACCATGCGCATGGGCGCACGCCTTGCAACCCAGCGCACGACCTACGTCTTAGCGCACAGATCCCCCTTCATCACACAAATCCCATTTTCTTAACATGCACGTGTTTCAAATGATCCCAACATCAGGTGAACCCCTATCAATTTCGTTACCGACACCGCTTGAGTTTGTGTTCGTTTTTAGGATTAATTTGCATTGTAATAATTTGATTGCATTTTAAACACTGAAATTGCATTGTAAAGCCGCATTGTTAATAGAAGAGCATATAGATCGAGTTTGTAACATATATAAATAATGAGATCAATGTACATATGACATCACCCAAATTTAAAGTCCCATGCAGCAAGGATGAAAGCTATAAATAATGTCACATGTCCTTTGGGGCCATGTGGAACGCCAAGATCTAGAGATCAAAGGATGGAATTGTTGAAGACCAGATAAATAAGCATTCCTAAGGGACAAAAGTTTGTTGATGCAATAAATACAAGACAAGTCAGTTTTCTTGAATCAACCTACTGTTCAAGAACTAAAGAAGCAGCCTATTCAGAGAAAGGAAGGGTATTCATGATCCCTTCATATTTGCATGACCGATCAAGACCATAAGCTACCCGGAGGGGCTACGGTAATTGCAAGTGAGGATGACTCAGCACCTGCGGGCGCCTTGAAGATGGACCCGAATCAGTCACTATCGTCCTGGTAAGGAAGAAGGACACCTGAAGTTTGTGAATCTGCAAAGGACGAGTAGTTAGACTCCAGTATACTTAGAGGACGAGACCCAACAACTACTTCATTAGTTTGCACGCTCATATAATCAAAAGGCGAATGCTCTATTTGTGCGGCGTAGCTTTGCATCGGCCTCTCCATGTATGGATCTTTGTTTTAATCGTGTCTCTCCCATGGCATTTCATAGCTCCACCAAGGCCCCTCAATCTAGAGACGGTGACTCCTCTGGCGAGGAACCCTTCTGGGATGATCCCTAGGACCCGCCACGGATCTTGACCTAGTAATGATGCTCCTTTCGCAGGCCTGAAATTACAAGGGGTGATTCGAAAGCCTTACTAAAGATACTAAGAGAAGAAGAAAAGGTCATGAGGGCAAGGATTACCTCTATGTAATGGCTATGGTAAGAAGCTGGTGTCAACTTCTTTTAGATCACCTCCGTAAGAGTATCAAAGTTCTTTTTGGTATTAGTAACAACCCTAACATGTTGGCGAGGTGTAGTTGAGGTTGTAGGATTTGTAGAAGCATATTCATCAAAGAGGGGAAACAACTTGGTTTTGAATATATGTAATTCAACTTGGACAGAGGGCCCATATATTTTGTTGTAAGCCCAAACAACAAATTGAAATTTAAAGTGCGGATCAAACACAGCAGCAATAGCCATTATAGTGCTACACTCCGACCAATAATTCTCAAACTTAACCCACATTCTACTAGCCATTGTGTTCAAAAACCTATCACTACTATCCATGTGCTCCTTCAAAAGCAACCTCACTTTTACAATATTAGGAAAGTAAAGGTTTGAGGTTGGATATTTTGAAGCAGAAAAAGCTAAATTCACCTAATAAAAAACTTGCAACATCTTACAAATCTCTTCAATCCTACTCCACTCCTCTGAATTTGGACAGTGAATGAAATTAGCATCTGGTTTTTGCAAATGAAGAAAAGATTTTTTGAAATACAATGAACAATCTAGCATACTAAAGGTCGAATTCTAACGAGTTGGAACATCTTGTCTTAATCATCTAGCAGACGCCAAGCTAACATGTTTAATACAATGTAAAAACTTTTGCTTTTGACTTTGAGGACCTTTACAATAATTTACACTCTCCCTAACTTTCATGACTGCCTCGTCCTTTTCTTCTAAACCCTCTTGCACAATTAAATTAAGGGTATGTGCACAACATCTAACGTGAAAGTAATCTCCATTATTAGACAAATCCAAACCAAATTTCAAAGCATTCACCATAGAATCATTAGAAGAGGCATTATCTAAGGCCATGGATTGCACGCTCTTCTCAATACCCCATTCTTTCATCAAAAACATCATTTTTTCAGCCACGGCAGCTCCAGTGTGGGGAGGGGGAATAAAAGTAAAAGGTAATTTTTTTCTTTAAATTCCAATTTTTATCAATGAAATGGGCAGTAAGGGAAATGTAACCATCAGTAGTCACAGAAGTTTAGCAATCATAAGTCAAAGAAATTTTACCAAGGGCACAAATTAACATTTCACTTAGTTTTGTCCTCTCCTTGTTATACATTTTCATTATACGATTTCTTATTGTTCTTCTTGAAAAGAATTTCACATCAGGACACAAATAAGAAAAATAATTCCTAACTCCTTCATACTTAACAAATTGTAGAGGGAGATTGTGTCTAGCAATAGTAACAGCAACTAACTCACGAAAATCTTCAACCTTAGAATTAGGAAGCCTAGTTTCCATGGAACCAGAGACATTAGAATGTAAAAGTAATTGACCTATATCTCTAATAGACCTTTCTTTACAGCTTCTTAAATGCCTATTCATGTTTCCCGTCCCGTGAGTACTTTTTGCAATGTATGTTGTCCCACAATTTTTGCACTTACATTGCATCTTTCCACTAACATCTACTTCTTCAACCATTAATATTCCCACACAGGAGAAGTCAATTTTCTTTGGCATTTTAAGGGATTACCAGTGAGATTAGGTTTGTTTCTTGGTGGTTCATCATTTGCTTTTGGAGGTGATGTTTCCCCTGTAGTGTTGACTTCATCACCATTGGATTGGATTTCAACACCGACTCTTAAAGGCTGTGGTTTGGGAGATTCCATGGTAGAATCCTATCATGGGAGATTCTATGTCTACGTAATAACAACAAACAAATTTTAAAAAAAATAACGAACAAAACCAACAAACAATGATACAAATCATATAATGAAAGAAGCAGCAACTCCGCAAGTCAATTAGTCAGTAATAGTAGCAAAAAATTATGAATTAACAAGTCAATCGTATAATGAAAGACAAATCACCAATGTTGAATGTAGCATGAACACCATATTCTCCTGGCAATTCGAGTTTATATGCATTATCCCCTATCTTGCTCACGATTTTGAATGGTCCATCACACCTAGGCATTAGCTTCTTTTTCCTTTTATTAGGAAATATTTCCTTCCTTAGATGTAACCATACTAAATCACCTTCCTTGTATGTGTGTTTAACTTTGTTCTTGTTAGCTCTCGTCTTGTAGATATCATTTACTTGCTCAATTCTTGCTCTAACCTTTGTATGTAACTTCTGCATGTATTCAATTTTGGCTAAAGAATCTTTATGAACGAGCTCAACTTTGGGAATAGCCACGAAATCAATGGGTAGCTTGGGATTGACTCCATAAACAACTTCAAAAGGTGAATGCTTAGTTGCATATGTAGGTAAAAGATTATAAGCAAACTCTGCATGAGCTAACTTCAAGTCCCAATCCTTTTGTGTCTTGCTTACCAACCCACAAAGTAGCATGGTGACCTCAGTTTGACCATCCATTTGCGGATGATAAGAAGTACTGGAGAGTAATTTCGTTCCTATCAAATGCGACAATGACTCCCAGAAATAACTCATGAATTTCGTGTCCCTGTCACTCACAATTGTTTTCGGCACCCCATGTAACCTAACATTGTCTTGAAAATACAACGCTGTAACATTCACAGCATCATCAGTCTTGTAATAAGGTATGAAATGAGCCATCTTTGAAAACCTGTCAACCACAACAATTATAGCATCTTTTTGCCTTGCAGTTCGAGGCAAACCAACTATAAAATCCATAGAAATATCATCTCAAGGTGCTTCTGACACTGGCAATGGTGTGTAGAATCCCTGATGGAAGGATGCCTTTGCTTTCTAACAAACAGCACACTGTGAGATAACTGCTTCAACATCTGCAATTATTTTAGGCCTATAGAAATGTTCCTGCAACATTGTCAATGTTTTTGTAATGCCAAAATGACCTGCAATGCCACCCCCATGTGCCTCTCTGACGAGCAATTCACGAATACTACACTTAGGAATGCAAAGTAGATTCCCTATAATTTGAATAAGAATCCATCATGTAGTACATAAGACCCCATTGACCCTTCTGTAATTTGTGAATATATAGGACCAAGATCGCCATCTTGCTCGTAATACTGTGTAATTAACTCCAAACCAAGCAATTTGCCTTCTTTATACTTTGATGAAAAGTGAAAAGATTGCAAAAATTTAACCCACTAACCATGTCTTGGGTTGAGTTTATGTTGGCCATTGATATGCTTCAGCGCCTCATGATCAGAATGCAATACAAAGTGACTTGGTCACAGATAATGACTCTAGTGATCCAATGCTCGAACAATAGCATAGAATTCCTTGTCATAGGTACAGTAGTTCAACCTTGATCCATTCAATTTCTCACTGAAATAAGCTATAGGCCGCTTACCTTGAACCAACACTGCTCCAATTCCCACGCCACTAGCACCTGTCTCTAGGGGTGTGCAAAACCGGAAATCGGAAATTTTCCGATCCGGAAATTCGGATATCCGGATTTTCGGAACCAACAAAATTGATTCCGTATCCGTTCCGGAAAAACCGGAATTCCGGAAATTCGGATATCCGGAAAAACCGGATCGGAAATCCGGATATCCGGTTCCGAATTATATACTAGAATTTTCTCTAAAATTTACACATATACCCTTAAAAACCAGATCGGAAATCCGGAAAAATTCGGAAAAATTCGGAAAAATCCGGAAAACCGGAATTCCGGATTTTGTTTTCCTTAAAAATCCGGAATCCGATTTTTTAAAAATCCATTCCGTATCCGATCCGGTTTCCGGTTTAAAAAATCGGATATCCGATCCGGTTTTTCCGGTTTTCAAAAATCTTAATCGGAATTCCGATTTTTCGGAACGGAATCGGAAAATTTCGGACCGGAAATTCGGAACCGTAAAATCTTGCACACCCCTACCTGTCTCAACTACAAAGGGTTTCGAAAATTCTGGTAAGGCTAAAATAGGATCTTGACAAAGCAACTTCTTCACCAATTGGAATGCCTTTTGCGCATCTTTAGTCGATTCAAACTTCTCCTTATTCTTCTTCATACACTCGGTCATAGGAGCTACTATAGAGAAATTTTTGACAAACCTTCTATAGAAAGAAGCTAAACCATGGAAAGCACTCACCTTAGTCACATATTTCGGAAATGGCCATGATTTAATAGCTTCCACTTTCGAAGGATCAACTGAAACACCATCCTTAGAAACAATGTAGCCAAGAAACGTCACACTAGTTGCCATGAACGATCACTTTCACTACAACAAAATTGTCTTTTAATAGCAGCTGAAATTCCTTTTAATAGCTGTTCTACAACCACCATCAATCAAATAGCTATTAAAAGTATCATAGCCTTTGACAGAGCTAAAACAACCGCTATTATATGGATATGATTTCATAGCAGTCAATAAGTAACCGCCATTAAAAGCAATTGTTTTTAATAAAAAAAATGCGTTTATTTCTTCCTAAATTGCCGCAATAAAATACTACCAAAATAATTTCAATTGAAAACGAACAAGAAATAAATCTCTGATAATTTCTTTTATTGCTTTAATCATATTGTCTACAACAACAAATTTCTTTTATTGCTTGAATCATATTGTCTACAACAACAAATTTACAAAATAGTTGTTTACAACAACAAATTACAATTTTACATACTTAATAAAGCACAAAGTTTCAATAAACATAAAATATATTAATACTATTTAACGAGAAGCTCATGATCTATTCACTTATTTCTTCAATCTATAAAAATAAAACAGAAAAACTTCCATGTATTAGTTACTATGAAAATCAATTAAGGAAAAATGAAATAAAAAGATTAATCAGAACTCAGTTTTCCAGCACGGATTTGCAATAGAAACGAAAAATAACGAATCAAGAAACACAAAAAATGAAACATACATAAACACAACTAAGTTTCATTCTTAAATGAAAAAATTGCTGGAAGAAAAAGGCAAAAAACAAACAAAACTTGAGATCTAAACTAAAACATGTATCGTAGGAAGTCAGAAGTTTTATAAAAACAACAAAATTACGACATTCAATTGAAACAAGAAAAAAAAACTATACAAAATTCGAAAGGCTCTTAATTTCTCAAATTAAACAAAACAATCAAAGGAATAAGGAAGAAAATACAATATTTCATGAATGCTTGATCGCGATTAGCGCCGACATCATAGTTTGTGTTGATGAACTTACCAAAAGGACCTTCGATGGGTCTTAATTATTCGGATTTTAAGTACTCCCATGGAAATTTGCGAACTGAAGGACCTTCGATGGCTTTTGAGTTTACTGAAATTTATTGATTGAAGAAAAATCAGAAGAATTAGGGTTTTAATTAGAAATATTTAGATGTAAATTTGGAGACTTTTAGATTACTTAGGTTATTTTGCAATTGGATATTATGTAGAGAGAGAAAAAGAGGCAATGGAGTTAGGGTTGATTTGAGAGGAAAGCTGAAATCTTGAAGATATTATATTATATTCAGGAGTATTCCGTGTAGTTTCTTTAATAGCGGTTGTTTTTAACCCACCATCAATTGCTTGTCACCCCTTGCTTTTAATAGCGCTTATTTCAAAACCGCCATTATTTGTTTCTACCTCATTGTTTTTAATAGCGGTTATTTGACAACCGCTGTTGTAAGCTAGTTTACGGAGCTTTAATAGCGGTCCACCTTAAAACCGCTATTAAATCACATTTTTGGTCTAGTGTTTCCGAGCTTAGCATACAACTTCTGCTTCTTTAAAGTTTCGAACACTTCTCTTAGATGCTGCAGATGATCTTCTATACTTGCACTATAGACCATTATATCATCCAAGTAGACAACCACAAACTTTCCAATGAAAGGCTTCAAAATTTCATTCATCAATCTCATAAAGGTACTAGGAGCCTTAGTTTCTTCTTGGTTGCACCTGTAAGCTGGTTCATTAGGAATCTGAGCTCCAGGAACCTGGTCAATGTGATTTTCAATTCCTATGATCGGCGGCAACCCTAGTTGCAATTCATAAGGAAATATATCTTGAAATTCGTGCAATAAGGGGCGCAACTCACGAGGGATGCTCATTGCTTTCTCTTGCAGTTCCTTAGCAATCAACACATAGAACTTCTCATAATTCTTCACCTCTTGCACCATGACATTCTCATCAATCAACAAAACACCCTTTTTGTTATTCACATCTTTCAAAAATTTTGAGCCTTCTAAAGGTTTCAACGCAACTGGTTTACCTTGTGCATGCTTTCTAATGATGTATATATTTGTTCTACCATCAAACTGTACAAATCTATCAAACTACCATGGTCTTCCAAGCAATATATGGAACGCATCCATAGATATACATCACAAAGCACTTGATCATCGAAATTTCCAATCTTAAAATTAACCAGAGCTTGTTTATTCACCTTGACTTCACTTGTGTTACTGAGCCAATGTAACTTGTAAGGTTAGGGATGTTCAGTGGTAGGAATCTCTAGTTTGCTGATCAATACAGTAGAGACCACATTAGTGCAACTACCTGAATCAATGATTAGATCACACAATCTTCCTATAACATTGCGCCTGGTGATGAAAATCTTATCCCTCTGGTTCTCTGTAGGTGGGGCAATTGCAAAACCGTCGGAGAACTAAACTCTTGCCATCTACTTCAGGAGTAATCTCTTCAATATCCTCTCCTTGTGTGTCATAACTCACGCCATCTTCTTGTTATTGACGTTCATTCTCCTCTTCTTCAAAGTCTACAACATCTTCCCAATTTCTAGTAGTATGAACTCTTGAATGTGGATAATCCTTCTGAATATGACCTTGACCTTTGCACTTGAAGCATGTACGTTGATCAAGGTTCGGAGGTTTAGTAGCAGAGCCTTTATCCTTGATATACAGAGGAGGTTTAGAAGTGAAATCAAAATTTTGTTTATAAGGAGCAACGACACCTTTTTTCTTCACAAAGGGTTTCGAAAAAGTAACTGTTTTTTTCGAAAATTGCTTCTCAACCCTAGATGCAACCTTGCAAACTTCATCAAAAGTCCAGTATGGTTGTAATTCCACCTTTTCTCTTATTCTTTCATCTAGACCAGCAACATAACGAGCAACTTGATGATCCTCCTTTTCTTCTAGATCACAGATGGTAATCAAGTTGAGGAACTCAAATGTATATTCTTCAACTTATTTTTGATCCTTCTTCAAAGTATGCATCTTTATAAAATTTCCTTGCTCGTAATCCTGAGGAACAAAACGTCTCCTCATCTTCTTCTTCAGTTTCGTCCAAGCAGATACTTTAGACTTCCCATCCTTCTTCCTTTTCCATTACATACCTTCAAGCCATAAACTAGCTAAGCCACTTAACTTCAGTTCTTCAACCTTATATGACTTTCGATCATAATATTCCTTATATTTGAAAATTCGTTCAATTGTTCTTAGCCAATCCAAGAACTTTTCGGGATCAAAAATTCCATTGTATTCAGGAATATCTAGTTTAAGATTTCGATCATCATCCTTAGGCCTATCCTTCTTTTTGCGTCTACCCATAGGTTCATCATTGCTAGAACTTGATGAGTACCTCTTTCATGGTTTGCGTGCACTTCTTGAGTTTGATTGCTTATTATCAGAACTAGAATTTGACTTCCCTCTTCTTCCATCCTTGGATTTTCTAGGTGACATTAATTTTTCGGCAAAATCTTTCATGGTAGCCTCAAGCATAGCCCTCAACTCCTCTGTTTCTTTGTGCAATTCTTCATTAGTAATCTTAGGAGTATTAACTTCATCAGCTGACATGATTGCACTTGTTTCAACAATCAGATTATGCAATAACCTTGAGGATTAATTTTCTCTCAACAAAAGCACCAAAAGTAGATGTGATTAATGATAGAATATCGCCAACCACACAAGGTAGGAAACTAGTTCGGTTTTCTCTAAAGCAAAGCGCCAAGAAAAACGATCTAGTTCGAATAATTTTGTGAATTGATTAAAGCTATGGACCCTCAATTCTTAAAATTATCCTCAAGTCTATATCCTAAGCACCAACTCTCAATATGCTCGAATTTTCCTCACACTCGAAAAATTCTCACACCTTCGGTTTTTTTGTGTTTGTTTTGCAGAAAAGAAATAAAACTTAACCAATAATGTTTATTGAATTCTCTAATCTGAATTTTACAAACTAATGTTTATATTATTAATAGGCGTAATCATCAAAAAAATCCTAACGAAATTAAGCTAAACTATACACACAAACAAAGGGAAAAATCGTCCCTCACACACACACATGACTCACAAGATAAGATTGTCATATCAGCACTACATGTCATTCTTATCTCGCTAACAATTTCTAACAAACTATATCTAACAAAAAAATATCCTAACAAACTTTCTAATACCTTGATAAACAAGATTATCCAACCAAATCCACCAAAGTTTCTCAGAAAATCACGTTGCCCAACAACCATGAAGTTTGATGCAAAAACACGCCACACTAGTTCGCTCGTTTTTACGCATTTTCAGGAGAATGTGTAAATCTTCAAGAAACTCTTCAAGGTTCGATCTTTTAATCAAGAAACCTTCAAAAATGTATTTTCCTCGACCTTCAGATAGGATATGATGCATAATGCTCCACTAAACTGAAAACAATAAAAGCCCGAAATGAGAAAAACCCTATCAACTGAAATGGGAGAAAACTCATACGCAAAAACGATCTTATTCCCCTAATTTCGCCATTCTTTCCTTTCATTCAAATGATCAAGTAAATTGGTGTGTCACCATACACACCCATGATGATGCCTTTGAAGATCCTAAAAGTCTTGAATCTCCATAAGCCATTATTTCCCCCATACTTGCATCATTTTTATAAGCCATTATCAAACCTTCAAAGTTATCACTTTGTTTCGTATTAGTGTGAGAGTGAAGTGATTCTATGAGTGTGAGTAAGTGTGAGTGTATGAGTATGAGTAAATGTGAGCAGGTGACTGTTAGTGAGTGATTTTATGTGACTTTGAGTGAATGTTTCTCCCTTACAGTTAGTATACATTTGATTTTTTGAATGAGTGAATGAGTTAGTGTTTTAGTGAATGAGTGAGTGAGTGTTTGAGTGTTTGAGTGTTAGTTACTTGATCAATGAGTGACAATGTGAGAAGCAGCTGCCATTGTGCTTAAAATAAAAGCAAAGTCCACATTCCTTCGTCTTTGAATGAAAGAATAAATGAACGAAATTATTGTGCTTACTTATATGTTTATATGCATGATTACTCGAATAATTCCATGAATGAAAGAAATAATGAATGAATTTTTTAATGATTAATTATGTATGACATAATGATTGAAAGGAAGATTTATACTTCTAGGTGATTAATGAATGACTAAATGCTTTTTTAGGTTTTCAATTTTTAATGTTGAAATGTAATTGATGATTAAAATGATTATGGCCATTGATTTCTTATTTTGTTCATTGTTTTACCTACTTTTAAATTGTGAAATGTTATTGATGACTTAAATGTGTGATTCATTGATTTAATTTGATTATCTCATCACTGTTAATGTGTGTTCATTCCTTTGCTGGTTTTTGTGGATTGTGGATGAGTTTGTACATGGGTATGTTGGCTCTGGATTCAGGGTGTGGGTTCTGTGGGTTGGTTGTTACCTTGATGACAAAGCATCAACTACCACATTATTCCTTCCTTCTTCAAAGGATGAAATACTGTTTAGGCTTTTAACCCTGACTAAAAAACATATCTCATTCCTGGTTTTCTGCTCATTAAGTTTTATGAATGAAAGTTTGTTTGAGTGTACTGATGTTGTTGTTATATAAGATTGCTTATGCTGGTTTTTCTTGTGGTATTTTTATTGTGTTTAAAAAAAAAGAGTGAATGATAAAATGGATGAATTTGATTAATTGTGATTGAGTGAATGATTGATTCAATGACTGAAATAATTAGGATGATTGATTTAACGGGAAATGATGTTTTGTGAAAGGATGAATGATGAATTATGAAGTTTGTGAATATGATTTGATTAAAATGACTGAAGATATGAAAGAATGAATGCAAGAGTGAAAGAGTTGTGAATATTTGAATGTAAAAATTAATGCATTACTGATTGAATGAATTAGTTTGACTGAATGTGAGTGAATGACTAATTGATTGAAAGAATGAACTGATGAATTGAATGTGAACGACTGAATAAAGCGAATGATTGATTGAATAATAATAAATGAATGAATAAATGAACAGTTGACTGAAATGAGTGACAAAAATGGTTTCTTGAATATGAAAGTTAATGAAAATTGAGTCGAATGAATGCATGATTATAGGAAAGGATGATTGAAGAAATGAAGAATGATTTATTGCACTCACCATATATGTTCAGTTTCTATTTTCAGTTTCTTTTCGTTGATGCTACTACTTGCTTTGTTGCCAGTGTCGTGCTTGCTACTGCTGCTTGCTGATGCTGCCCCACTTGCTGACGTATGCTGTAATTAGATCAACTTCTTGAACTGTTCAGAAGCTTCTAATAAGATTAGACCTCATTAGTTATGAGTTAATGGTCAGAATTGTTCAAATGTAAGGGGACTGCTGTTATATTTGTTCATTTATTGTTGTCGCTACTGTTAGATTTGTTATTTTTACTCTATTTGTTTAAGATATAATGGGAGAGAAACTCGAAAATAGAGCATATGTGTATAATAAACCATTTAAGATGTCAATAGGGAAACAAATGGAAAAAAAAATAATTTTTTTGGGGCCCCTCATATGCTACGGTTTTATATAAGAACCACAACATATATTCCTTTTTTTTGTGGAAAAATGCATTATATGCTGCTATTGTCTAGGAACCGCAGTATATAATCCATTTATATGCTGCGGTCTAGGAATGAAGCATATAAGATACTCTTGAATGCAGCTATTGGGTATGCTGCGGTCCAAAACCGCAGCATATACCCCCAAAATAACCGCAGCAAATGAGGATTTTTCCACTAGTGTTTAATTGTTACAAAATCTTCCCTAAATTCGAATTTCAAGATTGAGTTTGAGTTTAGAACCCTAATTTATTATTATAGGAGTGATTTAATTAATTAATTATCAATTGAATTCTTTTAGGAGTGGGAATTTAATTGAATTTCACGTTAATTTTGGGTGATATTTGCGACTACCACTTAAAATCCACATCAATTTGGTATCTGATTTCAGAGTTTTTACGATCCATCATGGAGGAAGCTTATTTAACTAAATTAATCCAAGACATGATGACTAAACTTCAAGACATGGACGTGAGACATAGACTGGATAATGTGCTAATTGATGCTTTGGCGCAACAGTTCCAACGCAAATTGGATCCTAATTGTATTGTGGTTGCAGATGATGAGGACATCATTCAAACCCTAGGAGGGGAGGATACTGATGAAGTCACTCTAGAAACAGTGAACCAACCTCCTTTACAACAACGTGGCGAAGCTTTTGTTAGAAGATCCTTGCATTCAGTAGTAGAACCACATGCAACGTGGAGTGAAAGCTTATTTCATGGAACCTACAAGATCGGTCCATATCTATGCAATTTGATTATTGATAGTGGATCTTGCACGAATGCGGCATCCAAAGATTTGGTAAAAAGACTACAATCGACACAAAGAGATCATAATAGTCGTTATAAATTGAATTGCGTTAACAATACAAAGGGGATTAAAGTAAAGAAGCAAGCATTGATCAATTTCACAATTGGACTATACAATGACGAATAGTGGTGTGACGTTTTGCCTATGACTATGTGTTGATTGCTCCTAGGAAGACTGTGACAGTATGGTAAGAAAGTGCAACATAATCGAGAATCAAATATTTACTCTGTGCTGAAGGGTAAGAAACGAATTAATCTCATACCATTAACTCTATCTGCAGGAAAGAACCATAAGCAACAATCTAGTCATTCCTTTCTGCTATGGAATTTGAGAAGGAGATGGAGCAAGGAAACCCTGAATACATTCTTTTTGTGAAGGAAACAACCTCAGATAAAGTAACTACAGATTTGTGCCTCACTCCTTCACTTGAAGAATTTGCTGATGTATTTCCTGATGAATTGCCAAATGAACTACCTCCAATTTGTGGCATTGAACATCCTATGGATTTTATTCCTGGAGCACCTATTACCAATAAGCCTGCTTATTGATGTGATCCTGAAGCATCTAAGGAACTACAGCGCCAGATTAATGAATTGATTCAAAAGAGGTTAGTTCTGGAGAGTATGAGTCCATGCGCAGTTCCTGCTCTTTTGGTGCCTAAGAAGGATGGTACGTGGAGAATGTGTATTGATTCAAGGGTAGTTAATAACATAACTATCAATTATAGATTTCCTATGCCTATACTTGAGGATATGTTGGATGAGTTGCATGATGCTAGCATGTTTTTGAAAATAGATCTGAGAAGTGGCTATCATCATATGAGAATTCATGAAGTGATGAATGGAAGACTTCTTTCAAGACTAAAGAGGGTCTATATGAGTGGTTGGTGATGCCTGTTGGTCTCTGCAATGCACCTAGTTCATTTATGAGGTTTATGAATGAGGTATTGAGACCTTTTTGGAACAAGTTTAATGTTGTCTATTTGGATGATATTCTTATTTATAGTAGAGACATACATGAGCACCTAGATCTTTTGAGGTAATTGTTTAGTAAGTTGCGAGAGCAGAATTTGTATGGGAAGCTCAAAATGTGTGACATCTTGCAGGAATAGATTGTTTTCCTGGGCTATATTGTAAGTTACGTAAGTATTATGGTGGATCCCTGAAAAGTTGAAGCTATTAAAACTTGGAAGACACCAGCCAATGTGCATGAAGTAAGAAGTTTTCAAGGACTAGCTTCATTCTATAGAAGATTCATTCGAAATTTCTCTATCATAATGGCTCCCATTACTGAGTTGATGAAGAAAAAGGGGAATTCACGTGGATTTCACGAGCATAAGAAGCGTTTGACGAGGTTAAAGAGAAGCTATGCAACGCTCCTATTTTGGTGTACGCCTGTGTTAAAATAATAATTCAAAATTCAAAATTCGATAAGAACATTTGAAATTTATTAAAAACGAAAAAAAAGTAATTAATATCATCTTAAACTATTTTCATACCCTTGTTGACACTCCAAGCTTAGGTTGTTTTTCATTATCCTTATCAGTCGGTTCATCTTCGGGGACATAATCATCATCTTCTTGGGATACTATGCTTTTTTGCTTTCTTTTCTTCTCCTTTGTGCTCTCAACCAAGCTTGTGAGAGAGGATGCAAGACGTTTTATGCCCAAGGATTGTAGAAACTCCTTATTAGCCTGAATTGTCAGAAGCCTCTGTTGTTCGTACTCATTCACCTCCTTTGAAGTTGCCTTACCTCCATACCTTGCCATCTGGACTACTGTTTCAAGTAAAGTAGATATGAATATACAACAACTATATAGTATTGTTATCAGTAAAAAAAGGCAACAAGACAACATGTATTGACAGCATTGGGATCAAAGAAAACAATATATCTGCATATTAGTGTTGTTTTTAGAAAAAATGTGAATACTGATATTTGCATATCAATGGATCAAAGCCTGTCAATATATCCGGAACAATGTGAATAAAAAAAAGACTATCAATATATGTGGCACAATGTGAGTAAAACAATATGTTGTTAACATTGACATCATTGGTATCAAAGAAATCAATATATAGCATTGGGATCAGAAAGATAACAAACTAAAAATGGCGAAGAAACATAAACTAAAAATGTTAAATGTCTAAGAAGTTTTGCAAAAAATAACAAAGAAACAAAAATATTAATCATGGAAGATCAATATCATCATCACTATCCGAGAAGTCACTATCAGTATCACTCTCATCATTATAATCATCCTCATCATTGCAATCATCGTCATAAAAAATGGCAGCTTCATTCTCATCAAATTCTTTAGGTTGGTTTTCCTGGGTAGCATCAATTATCATATCCCCAACATCGTCTCTTACGCCAACAAATTGATCATCAATCTCATCCACATCCATTGTTGAGAAAAATGCATCTTGAGAGGACCTTGTTTGATTTTGCTGTAATGCATCCCCATCATCTTCATTGACCTCCTTCTCAGAAACTTTGTAATGATGCCTTGGATGAGTCTCAATGACAACAAGCCAATTGGGATCAAATCCATCTCTAACGTAGAACACTTGTTGAGCTGGAGACATAAGCACAAAAGGTTCTTTCGTAGCCAACAAACGTTGACTATTTAGACTCACAAAGCCGTATTTGTCAACCTTAATTCGTGTGTTATTTAGAAGATACGAGTTCTTATTTAAAAAAAGCAACTAATAGCACATAACTGATGCGCTGAAACTAATTAGTTCAGGTACTGTGACCAAATCAAGTCATGTTGAGTTCATTCTCTCATTTCTCCCATCCTCTCATTAGCTTCTATCTTAGTCAACAACCTATCTCACTCATGCTATGTCAGTCTATCTTACTTATGCATTCGCTAAACCAATGTCCTTGCTCATTCTCTCATTTGTATTCTAACCTTATCAAGTCATGCTCATTTTATTCTCCCATAAGAGTTCAATTCTAGCTTCGAAAAGAGTACTACTGAGTTTAGATTCAGTGTGTACAATTGTTGAGTATAAGCTAAGTGATTTTATTTAAGTGAGATTTAGAAAAAATTCTTAATAGATTTTAGATTTCACTACAATTAGCATGTTCAGAAGGAAATTTATATGTAATTTTATTAAAATAAAAAAGTTTGGTACTATAGAAATGGGTCCTAGAGGCCTTTTTTGGAAAAAAATACTTGGCCAAATCCCCTTCGGGTATTTGCCATGCCGTAGAGCTTGAAAAAATAATCAATTTGAAAAAATATCAGATTGAACTAGGTTTTTGTATTAAGTATTAAAATTAATCAAGCCTAACTAACGTCTTATTCCCTCTTCCCCAAACAAAATACTTGAAGCTTAAACTATTGATACAACTCTAAAAGAAATTTGGCTACAATAATCTATAAAAAAAGTAGAACACTTGAGCTCAAGCTCAAACTTGCGCCTAACTCCAACATTCATGTACTTTGTATTCATATTATATAATTTAAAGCTTGATCTTTATTTCTTGAACTTTGTAAAACACACTAAGTATGTGTATCAAGATGAGCATTGCAGAGGTTTAGGTCACCTCGTAACAGCCAAAATCACATAACATAAAGCACTTCAAGTATGGAGTAAGTGAAAAAAAAAACACTACTATTTGTATTAGACTAATTTGAACATAGTCAAAGTACTCTTAATATAGAACTATGTAATGCTAGAAACAACCTTAGCATAAAACCACTTTTCTTTCTTCCACCAATAACCTGCGGATAAATATACATATAACAAAAAAACATATGCAAGTAACGGCGAGTCAGCAAATACAGATTATGTCACAAGGACCCTGAAAAACCCCTGAGCGTTTGATCATCCAAAAATGTAAGGCTCCATCTCAACAAAATAGTCATCTTAATACAAATAGCCACAAAGAGCTTTCTCCTATAAGGAAAATATTAGATTGAAGCTAGTTATCTATATAAAGTTGTGAACTAGTCATAATAGAAGAGACTATTTCGAATTGCCACACCGACAATCATTGGAATTTGGCAAACCATGTAATGAAACCTGTTAATCAAACTATAAAAAGAAAACAATACAACAACTCCATTCGAAAAACAACTAATTCTCATAGTCTAACAACACTTACAAAATTACAACTGAGTAAATTGATAGTAACTTAGATACAAAATATATTTGAAACAAAAAAATTTCCATAAACAAAACTTGTAATAAATGTATATATAATTTGATAAATAAAAAAGATACAAAAAATAAAAATAAATTAGAACCAAGCGAGTAAGCAGCTAAAACATGACAAGCTTTTAGAAACCAAGTATGGAGTAGTGAGTACTGAAAAGCCTTATAGCCCTAATAAAGCATTAATTATAAGTCACAATAGATCGATGTAATATCAAGACTCAAGCATAAACCCATACATCAACAACAACTCTCTCACAAAACAACATGAACTTATGGCTCACAAGCAGCCTGCAATGGCCAATCAAAACAACACCGACGATAACCATTATTGGTCCCAAACAACACCGAAAAACCCCTTGAAAATAGAACAAGGCACCAACAATAAAGCGACTNTTAAACAAGGGACCAACAATAAAGCGACTACTCCACCCAATAATAGCCATAAAACAAAGTGTCAAGTGCAACTATGCCAAGCATAAAATGACTATAAACAGCCCCCTAACCACCTCTTATGCACAAAAAACCCAAAACTACCGAAAACAATATGACAGGTGAAAAAATGAAGACCGAAAATGCAGTTAAAAAACATATGAATGACCCCTAAAACCCTAAGACGACAATAACAACAGTAATAACAACAATAACAATGCCAGTAACTCACTAAATCTTGTGTTTTCTTGGTGATATTGCTAAAAGTTATTATAACTTCAGAAAACCAATGAAATTAATTAAAATCCCAAATACTCGTTCATAATAGAAGCAATGCAAATCAAATTCAATCTAAATTTCAATAGATTGGAAATTAACTTCATAATCAAACAAAAGGTAGAATAGCAATGTCAGGATTACAATTGGTTGCACAAATTAAAACATAATACCTAAGAAAATTAAAATTGCTTGCAAAAAATCGAAAATTAAAAAGTTAGGGTTTTCGAATACAGTTTAGCTACAACGGTTAGCGGCACTTCAAAGAACAAATGACGGCGGCAAGTGACGAATGTCAAAATTGGACAGAGAAAACTTGTGAGAGACGACGTATGAAAATTGTTGAAGGTTTAGATGAATGTAAAAATCGAATTGAAACATGAGAAGGATGTTTTGAGTGGAGGAGAATGTTGGTGGAAAGGGAAAACATGAGGGGGTAGTGGCGGTAGAGATAGGCAGATCTGTGAGCGAAGAGGAGAAGAGCAGAATTAGGGGAAAATAGCAATAAAATAAGGGGGTTTGAGAGGAGCAGGAGTATGCAATTAAGAAGAAAAGAAAATAACGAATTGGACGAGCAGCAATATCGAAAGGGAAATAGGGGAAAATCAACGCAAAACATAAGCTAATGCAACAGGTTCATGTAACCGTTGCAGTAGATAAAATATAGTGTCGCATTTTCCCTAACCGTCGCATTAGACCATTGCATTAGTTATAACCGTTGCATTAGCTTCAACCGTTGCATAAAACCGTAGCATTAGCTCCAACCGTTGCATTAGAGTGTTGCATTTGCTCTTAAATGTAGTAGTGGTTGAGAGGTCTTTTATACTCAAGTGCTCATTAATTAATCAAAACACTTGAAACAACATTGCTATGGCAAGTGGTAGTGACGAAGTTCCTGCAAATTTTGAATGAGGATTGTCCTTAAAACAAACTAGAGAAATCAGAAGAGACAATGAAATTAGGGAATTGCGCACCATGCTAGAAGAAGTGATGAATTTTGTGTGAGGAAGTTCGAAAACCAAGAAGAAAAATCACGCAATTGATGAAATTGAATCAAGTTCTAGTGATGAACACAAGTAGGAGTGCACGCAAACCAAGGTGTGACTATGACACAAGTTCCAGTGAGCAAGATGACCGAAACTGGCATAACAAGCGTGACATACAGAAGGATGATGACGTAGGGCTCGAAAAAATAATCAATTTGAAAAAAAAATTTGCTTCGTTCCGACACCCGAGTGTTAAAATATGCCTTTTTGAAGTTTTTTTTATTATATTCATTTAATATTTTTCCTTGTTTAGGTGTATTTGGTATAGTTCATTTACATGCAATAGTATAATTAGTAATATTGTTAATTTTATAAAATTGAAATAGGGTGATGATCTTATTTTAATAATTTTATAATCGATAAATTTCTATTGAATGGTTTATAAAAAATCAACATTACATATACAATTGTTTCTATTTCTACCTTTTGTTTTTAGACTAATATAATTAATGTGATTACCATATACAGGCTTGCCACAAAAAACAAAAATTTCTATGCCATAACATATGTTAGCCAAGAAATAAACAAAATTTGAGGCATAAATTTATGTTAGCCACGTAGAAATAAAAATACCCATGGCATAACCACATTTTGCCACTAAATCACTTATAGCTGTGGCATAAATTCAATGAGTAATTAAATTTATATATCAAAATATTTTTTTTCCCCGTGGCTAGATGATAATATGCCACGAATGTACAATTTCCGTGGCATAATACGTGGCCTAAGTGATTTATTGTTATTGGAGTAGTTCTGATTCAAGAGAAGAAACATGTTTCATACTCCAATAACAAATCGAGTGGTGCTAAATTGAATTATTCCAACTTTGACAGAGAATTCAATGCAATTGTCAAAGCACTGGATCATTGGTCTCATTATCTACGCCCTAAACCTTTCATTCTACATTCAGATCATGAAGCCTTAAAATATATTAATGGTCAATAAATGCTCAACTACAGACATGCTAAATGGGTGGAATTTCTCCAATCTTTCACTTTTTCTTCCTGGTACAAGGAAGGAAAGAATTATGTGATAGTTGATGCTTTATCAGGGAGATCATATCTACTTGCTATGGTCGATACCAAAGTTTTAGGATGTCAGCACCTGAAGGAATTATATGTCAGTGACTCAAACTTTGTTGTAGAATATCAACACCCAACAAGGAACTACACAATTCAAGAGGGTTTTCTATTCAGGAGCAACAAATTGTGTATTCCTAAGTGCGGAGTTCGTGAATTGCTGATCATGAAAGCTCAAAGTGGCCCACTTGCTGGGCATTTTGGAGTTCATAAGACACATGAAATGGTGAGTGAATATTTCTGTTAGCATAAAATATCAGGAGATATTCAAGTAGTTGTTTCCAGGTGTGCTACATGTCAAAGAGCAAAATCAATCATTGTGAAGGGGCTTTACACTCCATTACTAGTTCCTGATACACCCTGGGATAGTGTCAGGATGGATTTTATCATTGGATTGCGTAGGAAAGAGAGGGGACATGATTCTATAATGGTAGTGGTTGATAGATTTTCGAAGATGGCATATTTTGTGGCTATGATAAAGACTGATGATGCTCAACATGTTGCTGACTTATATTTCAATGAGATTATAAAGCTACATGGCATTCCTAGAAGTGTGTTGATTGATAGAGAATCGAAATTTCTAAGTCACTTTTGGAAGTGTTTGTGGAAGATGGTTGGTACAAACCTGCTATTGAGTACTTCTCATCATCCTCGGACAGATGGTCAGACTGAAGTCACAAATAGAACATTGGGTACTTTGTTGCGTGGCCTTGTAAGTAAAACGTAGAAGGATTGCGACATTTGTTTATTTCATGCTGAGTTTGCTTACAATAGAAATGTATCATCCACGACAGGACATTCGCCTTTTATAGTTGTCTATTAAATCAACCCATATATGCTCATTAATTTGATACCTTTGGCAAGGGATGAAATACAAGTGGATGCGCAAAAACGAGTGGAAGTCTTAAGGAAAACGTGTCAAGCTATGAAAAAGAAGATTTCTAAGATGAATAAAGTTTATAGGATACGATCTAACAAGAACAGAATCCAACATGTTTTCAAACATGGTGACTTGGTATAGATTCTTCTCCGGAAGGAATGGTTTCCACATAAATGCAAGAATAAGGTAATGCCTAGAGCTGATGGTGTTTTGAGATGATAGAAGCATATGGAGATAATGCCTATAAAATTTTTTTTCCTAATGAGTATGGTAATGTGAGTGCTACTTTCAACATTGGAGATCTCTCACCTTACTATAATGATGTGAATTTGAGGGCAAATTCTTTTCAACCAGGGAGAATTATCTGAATTTGAGTAAAAGTGACATATCCTATACTATACCAAATGTGGATGAGCAAATTATGTTGATTACAATTGGGTATGATGAGGATAAATCACAGCTGTGGGTGACTATGGTGAAGAATAATGGCAATGTGGATGATACGGGTGGCTTCCTAAGCCAACACCATTAGTCACTATCCATATATTGAAGTTGGTGGAGTATGGTGTTAATGATTATGTATAAAAATTGAAGTGACATTTGATTTAGCACTATACAGGATGGTTGGTGGTTTCAAGGAGCAAGTTGGTTTGGTCCATGAGTTTCTCCCACTTCACTTGATAGGGTTTTTTTCATTTTGGACATTATTGGTTTTTTGTGTTAGTCTTTAGCTAGTGATTTCCTTTAAGATTATTATTTGGAGCTTGGTGAATGGTTTCGTGAAAATTTTTTGATTAAAAGATTCATTCTTGGAATGTTTCTTGATGATTTACAAATTCATTCTTGGAAGGGTTCTTGAACATTCAAGAAGATTTGGCGACTGCGCGAGTTTTGACGATCTCAAGGGGTTTCTTGGGCTTCGTTTTGGCGAGTTCCCAATGTGCAAAATTGAAGATTTTGTTTTGCGTATTTCATTTCTAGATAGTTTGTTAGAATAGAATCTTTGTTTGCTAGGATTTATGCAAGTTCATGATAAAATAATTAAGTTGTGCAAGTGGTTGTTCACGTGTGGATGTGGCGCAAGTGGATCATCTTGGGCGGCTCTATCCTAGTGTTTGCAACTTGTCTAAGTTAGTTACGGTTTTTATTAAGTTGTTACGGTATTTGTTATATAAATAGCCTAAGGATTCAAGTTCGCAAACATCAGTCACTAAATAAATATTAAGTTCAAGTGAAGGATGTCAGTTTTCAAGTAAAAATGTATATTTTTCAAGTCAAAAATAATGGTGATAGTTCTTTGGGCCAGAGGCTCTCTACACATATACTTTCGCACCATTGTTAATCCACAAACATGTAAAGATTGCATTGGCTCAACAATACCGATGATGTGAAGTTGGATAAGCAGGCATTGGTGTCTTTCAAAATAGGTACTTTTGATGATCATGTGATGTGTTCCCTATGGATGCATGTCATATACTACTAGGGAGACCATGGCAATATGATAGGTTTGTGCAGTTCGATGGAAGAGCAAATGTATATGTTATCAGGAAGCAAGCACGGGGTAAGCCAATTGCTTTAAAACCTTTAAAAGGCTCAAGAATTAAAAAAGATATGAGCAATAAAAAGGTGTGTTGTTGGTTAATGAAAAGGCCATAATCAAGGAAGTCAGGGACTGTGACAGATTCTATGTGTTGATGGCAAAGGAAGTGCAAGAGCAGGAAGTGAAGATTCCTAGAGAATTGCGCCCCTTATTGCACGAATTCCAAGACATATTTCTTAAGGAATTTCCCTCAAGATTGCCACCAAATAGAGGGATTGAGCATTAGATTGATTTGATTCCAGGAGCACAGTTTCCTAATAAGTCATCTTATAGGTGTAATCCCGAAGAAACTAAAGAGATTCAACGTCAAATTGAAGATTTAATGGCTAGAGGATATGTCAGCGAAATTATGAGACCATGTGCAGTGCCTATGTTGACAATATCAAAGAAGGATGCAACTTGGAGAATGTGCATTTATTCTAGAGCTCTGAATAATATTACAATCAAGTATAGATTTCGTATTCCTAGACTTGATGATTTGTTTGATGAATTGCATAGTTCCCAGGTGTTTACTAAGATTGATCTATGAAGTGGATATCATCAAATAAGAATGAGGGAAGGTGATGAATGGAAAATAGGTTGCAAAACGAAATTGGGCCTCTATGAATGGTTAGTTATGCCTTTTGCTTTAACTATTGCTCACAGTACTCTCATGAGGCTGATGAATGATGTTTTAAAACCTTTCAATGGAAAGTTAGTGGTTGTTTATCTAGATGATATATTGGTTTATAATGTAAGTGTTGAGAACCATCTGCAGCACTCAAGAGTGGTTTTCGAAACTTTGAGGAAACAAAAGTTTTACGCTAACCTCGAAAAGTGTTCGTTCATGGTGAATCGTGTGACATTTTTGGGCTATATTATTTCAATCCATGGTGTTTATGCTGGTCCTTTAAAAGTTAAAGCGATTAAATCATGGCGTGTTCTTAAATCTGTGACTCACGTACGTGCTTTCCATGGTCTAGCTTTTTTCTATCGGAGGTTTGTGCAGAATTTTTCATCTATAGTAGCTCCTATGACTGAGTGCATAGAGAAAACGAAAGAAAAGTTTTAGTGGACTGATGAGGCGCAGAAATCCTTTAAATTGGAGAAGAAGTTATTGTGTGAGACTCCTATTCTAGCCTGGCTAGATTTTCCAAAGCCTTTTGAGGTTGAAACAGATGCTAGTTGCATGGGGATTGGAGCTGTGCTAGTACAGGGTAAGAGGCCTATTACTTATTTCAGTGAGAAATTGAATGGAGCGAGGTTAATTTATTCTACCTATGACAAGGAGTTCTATGCCATTGTACGAGCATTGGATCATTATAGTCATTATTTGCGACCCAATCATTTCATCTTGCATTCAGATCATGAAGCATTAAAGCATATCAATGGCCAACAAAACTTAATCCATGACATGCTGAATAGGTTGTGTTCTTCCAGTCTTGTCACTTTTCATCGAAGTATAAAGCAGGCAAGTCTAATGTGCTCGTTGATGCTTTATCTAGGAGGTATGCTCAACTTGGAGTTCTTAATTTCAAATGATTTGGTTTGGAGTTAATTATTCAATATTATGTGCAAGATGGAGATTTCGGTCCCATATATTCACAAATGTCAGAAGGACCTATGGGAGCATATGTATTTCATGACGGGTTCTTATTCAAAGGGAGTTAATTGTGCATTTCGAAGAGTAGTGTTCATGAATTACTTGTCAGAGAGGAACATGGAGGAGGTCTTGTAGGTCATTTTGGGATTATCAAGACACTTGTAATGTTGCAGGAATATTTTTATTGGCCAAGGATGGGAGCAGATGTTGAAGCAATATTTCTCAGTGTGGTGTGTGTCAGAAACCCAAGGCATTATTCCATCAAGGTTTTTATACACCATTACCCGTGCTAGAAACCCCTTGGGAGATGTATCCATGGATTTTATTGTGAGTTTGTCTAGGATTGCAAGGCAAAAGGATGCAGTTATGCTGGTTGTTGATAGATTTTCTAAGATGGCTCATTTCACACCTTGTCGCAAGACTGATGATGCTATGAATGTTGCAGACATCTATTTTCGAGACATTTTCATGTTACATGGAGTAGCGAAAACTATTGTGAGTGGCAGGGACACAAAATTTACGAATTATTTCTAGAAGTCTCTATGGCGCCTCGTAGGTACGAAACTCCTCTACAGTACTTCTTATCATCAATAGCCTTATGGGAAGACAAAGTTTACAAATAGGGCATTGAGTGTGCTGCTGCGTCGATTGGTAAGTAAGACTCAGAAAGATTAGGATATCAAGTTGGCTCATGTTGAATTGCATATAATTGACCACCTACACATGCAACTAAGCATTCACCTTTTGAAGTGGTATATGGTATCAACCCAAAGCTACCAATTGATTTCGTAAGCATTCCTAACCGTGAACTTGTCCCCAAAGATGCTTTAGCAAACTTTTAGTATATGCCGAAACTATATTGAAAAGTGAGGACAAGGGATAAACAAGTAAATGATATGTACAAAAGCCATAGCTAATAAATACAGAGTCCAACGTGCCTACAAGGAAGGAGATTTGGTTTGGTTGCATATAAGAAAGGAAAGATTTCCAAATCAAAGGAAAAATAAGCTACTGCCACGATGTGATAGACCATTCAAGGTTGTTAGCAAGGGAGGGGACAATGCATATAAAATGGAGTTGCGAGATGAGTATGTTGTTCATGCCACATTCAACATCAGTGATTTGTCTCCTTATGTTCCTGATGATCAGGTTTGTGGTTTGAGGACAAAATCTTTTGAATAAGTGGAGGATGATAAGAATCAGGACGACAATTTCGAAGGTTTGGCGACGGCTTCAACAAATAAATCAAGTGTTAGGGAGATTATAGCTTATGGTGATTGAAGGCTTTTTGGTACATCAAAGACATCATCATTTGTGTGCATGGTGGCATAAATAACTTGAATACTTTGTTGAGCATGGATGGTTGGATGGAATTGGGGAATAAGATGGTTTTGCCTATGAGTTTTTTCACACTACACTTGCTAGGGTTTTTCTCATTTCGAGTTTTATTGGTTTCATTTCTTTTTGCGTCTTAGTCATGATTTTACACCTAGAAGACATGGGGGAATGACTTCTTCAAGGTTTCTAGATTAAAACATCGAATCTTGAAAGTTTTCTTGAAGTTTTACACAAAATCTTGAAAATGGCGCAAATTAAGAAGCAAGTGTATGGGCGGAAATTGCGTGTTTGTTGAATGTTGTTGGGTTCTTGGTTTTTTGCGTGTTTCTTGGTTGCAAGTTGATGATTACCTTGTTTTTTATTTATTTATTTAGTTGGGATACAATCTTGATTAGTTAGGATTTCTTAGACTAGCTAGATAAGCAAAAAATTAAGATAAGGATGCATTGTTTTTGTTCTTATCCGATTTTTGCGAGTGTGTGGTATGTGTGGCTTGCTGTAGAGTATTTTGGGAGGCTTTTAGAGTTTGTTTAGAGTTTTTTATGTTTGTTAGAAATTTTATAGGTATTTTCAAATAACAATTGTAACAACATAGAGTTTATTGAATAAAAACACTATGTTTTTAGTTTTATTGTTTTTCACAAAAACAAATATCATTGAGGAATTTCGTGTCAAATTTCAACCTAAGGGTTGGTGCATTGATTTATAATCTTGTGACAATAATTTTAGGAATTGAGGGTGCTTTGCTATAATCAATTCACAAAATTATTCAACCTAGAATTGATTTCTTGGTGCATTGCTTTAGAGAAATTGAAGCTAGTTTCTATCCCCTTGTTGTTAGTGGTGATTCTTCATCAACATTCACATCAAAGAGGGACCCTCATCTTTGATAAAGGTTGGAGTCTTGGAATTTTAATCAATGTTGGGCTTTGTTGGAACTAAATCGCGCTTTTACTCAAAGGCTTTGATGAAGCTTTTTGTTTTGCGTGAATTCCGTCTTTCCACCCTTAACGCCAACTTGCATTCTTCCTCAAACGTCCAATAGGGTTGTAGCTCAACTTCTTCCCTCACAATCCCATCCAATCCTGTCACAAAATGTGCCACCTTATGATCTTTTTTCTCCTCCAAATAACAAATCATTAAGATCCCGTACACTTTTTCGATTTTTTCTCATTGTATACATGTTGAAATTATCTTGTTCGAAATCGTGGGGCACAAAACGTTTCCTCATATCCCTCTTAAATTTAGTCCATGAGGCTGTATTGGATTTGCAATCTTTCTTTCTTCGCTTTTGTAATCCATCAAGCCACAAACTTGCATAAAAATTAGGTTTCAATTCAGCAACTTTGTAAGATTTATACTTGAAAATTCTTTCTACTCTACGAATCCAATCTAGAAACTTGGTTGGATCCATACCACCTTCGAATTAAGGAATTTATATTTTAAGGTTTCGATCATCATCTTTATTCCTAACCTTATTTTTGCGTTTTGTATTAGGATCATCATCACTCTCACTTGTTGAATAATCTTTTATTATTCTTGGTTTTCGAACACTCCTTACACTCGAATTTCCCTCTTCAGAATCAGTTAATTCCTGCTTCTTGGATTTTCTTTTTCTTGGTGTTTTTCCAATAGAAGCAACCACTTTCAGAATCTCATCCAAACGAGTTTAAAGCTCATCAATCTTGTTTTGCATGCACAACTCCTTTAAATGTTGCAATGAAAGTCCCTTTGTGAAATTTGTGGGAATTCCATCACCATCCATTATTACTTAGTTTAAGATTTTATAAATCAATAACACTTGATAATTAAAGATCTCTCAATGAAAGTACCAAAATTTCATGTGAATATTGATAATAAAATCGCTAGTCACAAACATAGTTATCTAGTTCCAAATTCTATAAAGAAATCACCAATAACTTGAACTAGTTTTTGAATAATTGTATGAATTGATTAAAGCTATAAGCACCCTCAATCCCTAAAACTATTCTCAAACATGAATCTAAATATTAAAGAACCAATTCACTCAGCAAATCAAAACACAATTGTCTTTGGATAAAAACAACAAAAATACGCACAACGCACAAATTGTATTGAATTTTGACTCTCAAAACTTAAGTTGTTACAATCATAATTGAGGCTATTTATAGTATAACCAATCAACTAAATCCTAACAACCTTCTGACAACCTATAGAACTCTAAACAGACTCTAAATAACTCCCTAACAACCAAAACACACACCACTCTTGTGCTAACCCACAACCGAATAAGAATAACCCATCATCATAACTAACTTGATCTTATCTAAACTAACGAATCCTAACTAATAAAGATTTTGTTCTAGTAAACTAACAAACAAAAAAGATAATAACCACAAAATACTATAAAAATAACGTGAAAATCAAGAAGCCCAATGATCTTGAAGTTCGTCAAAAATCTTGCCATTCCAGCTCCATTTCTGCACCATTTTCAAGATTTGCTTTCAATCTTCAAGAAACCATGCAAGAATGAATCTTTTAATCATGAAACCTTAAAAAAGCACTTACCTTGACCTTTAGGTATAAAATTATGACCAAGAAACACAAACACAAAATGCTTGAAATGAGAAAAACCCTAGAAAATGCAGTGGGAAAAAAACCCATCGGTAAAACCCAACTTATTCCCCTATTTCCACCAATATTCCCATATTCGTGTGTGTGGCACAAGTGCATGTGACCAAGCACATGTAAATATTAACCTTATATGCCTCTAATAGCCTTGTGTCACCAAAAGCCACTAGCTCACCCAAGATTACATCCTTCCTAGCTGCTTCCATCAAATCATCGAAGTGATCAACATACTTATCTTGATTCATACCAGGGATCCATATGAGACATGAAGACATAACTCTAAAGGAGTAACCATAGTTTATATGAGACTCTCTAAATGTAATAGAAGGCTTAAGGTTTAGCAAGGATAGAAATCCACATGTAAAGAATGTACAAATGGCGCATCCATGCAGATAAAACCATGGGCACATAATCATATAGCACATCCTAGCATGAGTCCATATCAACACCTAGACAAGATTCTACATTCAGCTACAGGTCGGCTTTTCGAAGTCCAAAGGTACCATATGGATAAAGATCGGTCGTACCTAACACATTACAACTCAGTGACGATCATGGTGCAGACCGTCTATTTGTAACATCCATGCACCATTGGCTGGGATAGATGATTTATACAAAATGGCTTCTTTGGGGCAGGGCGTCCCTCCCATCGGCATGAACCACCCATCAGCGCCAAACAGCGTGAAGTGGATCGGAAACTGCGGGTTCTCCTGCTTCACCAGTCACAAATCCAAGCTATTCTTTCAATCTCCCTTAAGAAAGATTTTCTTTGGGAGCAAGAAGATTTGACACCAAAATGAAAGTTTTAATTAACTGGTTGGAATTAAAAATCTCCTCATTTCTGGATTTCTTGTATTCTACAGCAACGTAAACAACCAAGCGCATTGCGTGTGGGATCACAAGGTACCAATTCCCATGTTTCACGGAAGAAGGGACTCACTGAGCTTGGATCACTAACTAATACTAATCTAATAGAAAATAACTTTCTTTTCTGTATACTTTCCCCGGTTCTCTTGCTACCGCAGGCTTTACGCAACGATCGGATCATATAGATCTTCAACACAACATAGGTCATTGAAAAGTCAACATTCTTGAAGGTTTCACTCCCATCCTTGACCATCCTTCTGATCGGTTGAGAACTTAATAGGGTAAGCAAGCAAGTAGTTCACGGCTGGCCTTCCTCCATCGCCCTAGAAACTCTATCCCAAAAGTTCTTCCTTCCTAGCAACTAGAGTTGAAGCGAAGGAAAGCTGGTCATGGTAGTATAATCTGAAAATATCATACTGATGGATCAGAAATATTATATATGTTAAAAGTGTCTTAAGATCCTTGTCCTTCTTAGTCTTTACTTTCATAGCCTGAAGCTCTGCCGCTTCTCCGCCCTTTCGGGCATTTCTCCAACTCTAAAGAAACTTCGTCTATCTTCCGAAGCTTTGCTGGTGGCACATAAGAACATCAAGATAATTGTCAGAAAGATGAGCAAGCATTACATACATTAGCCTAACAAGTTGCAGTTTGCTCTATAGGGATACCGTACCGTACCTTTTACTTAGAAGTCTTTCAAGAAATGGGACCACCCCTTAAAACCCTTAAAATAAAAAAGTGAATGCTTGTGTATTGCTTAAGAGAAAGTGAGTATAAGGCTTTGATATTTCTGAAATGAAGTGTGCAAATGAGGGGGAGTGAGTGCCTATTTATAGGCCTCCTTGCTAAAGGCCTAGAACATTCTACGTTCTAGAGCATTCTATACACTTCCTTAATTGAATATTCTTCATTATGCAGCACGAGGCGAGCTGAATAGGGTCACTAGACCCAGTGGAGCAGAGCTTCATAATGCTTATACCGTAGAGAAAGCTCAGTATCGGGGACCAAGCCTAGTATAGGCGACGGGGCGAAAACTGACCTAGAATCACGAAGATGTCGACTTTGCTGCCATACGATCTCAGGATTGCTTCGATTCCTTGGCGCTATGTGGGAGAACTCAACCAAGCAATCGATGGTTCATCTATGCAATTTTTGAGAGAAAGCAAGGAGAGTGGGAAAGAGCTTGTGTTGATATAACACTTCCAACACTGGTTAGCCTCTATTATGAAGCACACTCACAGCGAAGTTTCCTAAGGAAAAGTTCCCTTGCGAGTATATAGGAACGCATGCATTTATGCCAAGCAAAATACTTGATATTATGATGAGAATTACGAGAATTTTCAAGTTTTGTCCTGTAATCCTTAGGGAAATCCACAAATGAAATCCCTAGTGAAGCCGCTAAACTATGGAAATTTGTCATTGAGTCAATTTTTGTTCTTTAAACCAAGGGAAGGGTCATCAAGTAGATTTTGAAACTCTAATAGAGGCCAATAAGCATACTTCCTGGAGTCTTGCCGAACCAAATAGCCACGTTCCCATCGGCCAAGGTGGGGTGCAATGGTTTTCGAGGGTTAAATCGTGTACCAAATTCATGAGATCGAATACGAGAATAGGAGTATGATGAGGCTATTGCACACCTATCAAAAATAAAATCAAACCACACTAACTAATATAGCTACGGAAGTAGGGATCAAATCCAGAGGGAAGCAATTAATTCTATTAGTTCTAAAAAGCTTAAACTGTATAAAGGACCTTTGAATGTTGGGTTATGACTACAAAGTTAACTAAAACTAGAATTGAATCAATTAATGGAATGAATTTATAACTAAGCCTAGGACATCGGTTCACCATATATTAACAAATGAGTTGTGCACAATTAATTAACAGATTATCAATTTCCTTGAATTAATGTCGTCTAATTCTCTCGAATCTAGTCTCCTTCAAAACTCCTTTAATGGCTCTCGCTCAGTTCGACTAGTTTTGCCTATTGTCCCTATGATCTAAATGTAGTAATCTTACCTCTCGACATCGATTTCAACAATATCAAACTAACAATTAAACCTGGTANCTCTTGCTACCGCAGGCTTTACGCAACGATCGGATCATATAGATCTTCAACACAACATAGGTCATTGAAAAGTCAACATTCTTGAAGGTTTCACTCCCATCCTTGACCATCCTTCTGATCGGTTGAGAACTTAATAGGGTAAGCAAGCAAGTAGTTCACGGCTGGCCTTCCTCCATCGCCCTAGAAACTCTATCCCAAAAGTTCTTCCTTCCTAGCAACTAGAGTTGAAGCGAAGGAAAGCTGGTCATGGTAGTATAATCTGAAAATATCATACTGATGGATCAGAAATATTATATATGTTAAAAGTGTCTTAAGATCCTTGTCCTTCTTAGTCTTTACTTTCATAGCCTGAAGCTCTGCCGCTTCTCCGCCCTTTCGGGCATTTCTCCAACTCTAAAGAAACTTCGTCTATCTTCCGAAGCTTTGCTGGTGGCACATAAGAACATCAAGATAATTGTCAGAAAGATGAGCAAGCATTACATACATTAGCCTAACAAGTTGCAGTTTGCTCTATAGGGATACCGTACCGTACCTTTTACTTAGAAGTCTTTCAAGAAATGGGACCACCCCTTAAAACCCTTAAAATAAAAAAGTGAATGCTTGTGTATTGCTTAAGAGAAAGTGAGTATAAGGCTTTGATATTTCTGAAATGAAGTGTGCAAATGAGGGGGAGTGAGTGCCTATTTATAGGCCTCCTTGCTAAAGGCCTAGAACATTCTACGTTCTAGAGCATTCTATACACTTCCTTAATTGAATATTCTTCATTATGCAGCACGAGGCGAGCTGAATAGGGTCGCTAGACCCAGTGGAGCAGAGCTTCATAATGCTTATACCGTAGAGAAAGCTCAGTATCGGGGACCAAGCCTAGTATAGGCGACGGGGCGAAAACTGACCTAGAATCACGAAGATGTCGACTTTGCTGCCATACGATCTCAGGATTGCTTCGATTCCTTGGCGCTATGTGGGAGAACTCAACCAAGCAATCGATGGTTCATCTATGCAATTTTTGAGAGAAAGCAAGGAGAGTGGGAAAGAGCTTGTGTTGATATAACACTTCCAACACTGGTTAGCCTCTATTATGAAGCACACTCACAGCGAAGTTTCCTAAGGAAAAGTTCCCTTGCGAGTATATAGGAACGCATGCATTTATGCCAAGCAAAATACTTGATATTATGATGAGAATTACGAGAATTTTCAAGTTTTGTCCTGTAATCCTTAGGGAAATCCACAAATGAAATCCCTAGTGAAGCCGCTAAACTATGGAAATTTGTCATTGAGTCAATTTTTGTTCTTTAAACCAAGGGAAGGGTCATCAAGTAGATTTTGAAACTCTAATAGAGGCCAATAAGCATACTTCCTGGAGTCTTGCCGAACCAAATAGCCACGTTCCCATCGGCCAAGGTGGGGTGCAATGGTTTTCGAGGGTTAAATCGTGTACCAAATTCATGAGATCGAATACGAGAATAGGAGTATGATGAGGCTATTGCACACCTATCAAAAATAAAATCAAACCACACTAACTAATATAGCTACGGAAGTAGGGATCAAATCCAGAGGGAAGCAATTAATTCTATTAGTTCTAAAAAGCTTAAACTGTATAAAGGACCTTTGAATGTTGGGTTATGACTACAAAGTTAACTAAAACTAGAATTGAATCAATTAATGGAATGAATTTATAACTAAGCCTAGGACATCGGTTCACCATATATTAACAAATGAGTTGTGCACAATTAATTAACAGATTATCAATTTCCTTGAATTAATGTCGTCTAATTCTCTCGAATCTAGTCTCCTTCAAAACTCCTTTAATGGCTCTCGCTCAGTTCGACTAGTTTTGCCTATTGTCCCTATGATCTAAATGTAGTAATCTTACCTCTCGACATCGATTTCAACAATATCAAACTAACAATTAAACCTGGTAAGTATTTAACTGAAAGCAATAAAAGTTGACAACAGGAATTCAAGAACATTAATAGCCAAACTAACAATTATGAGCAAAACATCCAAATCAATCCATGGATCCCCTATTCTTGGAAAGGGAACTACTCATTCATAAATAAAAACACAAAAACTAAATCAATGACAGAAATTAAAGTCCTAAACATGATTGAACTAAACAAACCAACAATAATCAAGAATTTGAATCTAAGCATAAAACTAATAAAACTAAAAGCATAAATCAAAACCAATACTAAACATTAATAAACACAAATTGAGATTGTATAAAACTTGAATATCATTGATTGAATGATTGAAAAGAGTTGCACACTTAGAGAGAATTCTTAGAGTAAGCCAGAGTTTGTAAAAAAATAAAAAGCGTAATTAGCATTTTGGAGTACAAAAACATTAAGTACTAACGCCTAACAAGAAGAAAAACGCAGAAAAACGCCCTCGAAGCCACCCGCCCGCAGGGGTCCGGGCGAGCAGCCCTTACCCGAGCGCTTAACCTTGACCCGGGCGGTTAGCTCTTTTGCTTCGTTATTGATTTCTTTGCTTGTTCTTCCTTAATTACTTCGTTAATTCTTCATTTAGCACACCTAATCCTTAGTGAAGCTTCCCAAATGACTTCAACTCCTCAGTAACTCCTTCAAATGCTTCAAAAGGCTCGGAAAACAACAATAAATCATCGATTCTTGTAAGATCTTATAAAAAGTACAACAAACACTAGAAATTGCAAACATTAGTAGAAATGGCTCAAAAGAGAGGTATTAGAGCTAAAAATCAATCGGAACCGGGGGTAAAATACATGTCAAGTATCAACTTATCAGAGTACGAGATTCCCCCACACCATGTGGTCCTCTACTAGATCCCATTTGTGATTACGTCATATAATATCAAGCAACACTACAACAATATAAATGTCATTTTGGATGCAACATCCAGCGCCCAGGCGCCCAAAGACCCTACGCTCGCTTTTGGGCGTCCTAGCGCTCCTCCGGCGCCCGATGACATCACTTTCAACACAATATATATTCTCTCCTTCGACTTTCATTAAACACACAACTCACATCTTCACAACTTCTTATCATCTCACTCTCTCTCTCTCTCTCTCTCTCTCTAACTTGGATCTTTCTCTCTCTAAACCTCTCTCGGGGTTTCATGCCCAACTTCAGAAATCGTGCCAAACACTTGATAATAATAATATTATTATTATTAAAATTAATAAACTAGGGTTCTTCAAGCTCTCGGTTTTAATTAAGGGTTGTCGACTTGCACGAAAGGTACTTCGAATGAGGTCGAAAACTTCGAATTCATCATCTTGAGTTCCCTAAATGAGTTAGTTTGCATGTTTATGTGGTTTAATGCTTTACTAGATTATCGACATGTTATAATTGAATTCATGTAATCTTGACTAATTGATTATTCAACTTTAAATTAATATCAATCTTAAGTAGAAGCCTTGCTTTAACTTTTATGTGATTCATGCTAGATGTTTAATGCTTTCAATCACATAGAATTCAGGTTTCGCACGAAAGACCTAAAAAGCATGTTTCGACTAATCCAAAATTAAAATTAACGTAATCCTAAAGCAATCACCCATGCATGACAAATCGGAAATTATGTGTGCATTAACTAAAACTGGCCTAGCCTTATTTCCATACGTGTTTATAGATCCAAACCGAAAATATGAAGGTTATAATTTTATGTTATGATTATAAAATTACACATGAGAACAAGTAGAGGCCGCTATACACAGTGGTCCCCGAATCCCGAGATATGAGACCTTCGTATCCATGGTTGTCATCTTTGCCATTGGGCTATGACCTAATGGGGTTCCGTTAGCTCCCGAAAGTTGGACAGTGGCGACTTCTCTACTTGAGTTTTGACATTCTAGACTCACTACCTAAGCCAAGCATACTCACACTATGCAAACAAAATAACATCACATTCGAAGTCCGTAAAAGAGGCACGTGGGCCCTGAAACCCTCGGGTCCACAGTTTGTCGACTTCACTGGGGACATTCCTTTATTTCTAAAGGAGAGTGGACGAAACTCGAAATGTCTCGTAATTTCACATTTGTGATAACGAATTCTATTTGCTAGGCATAATTGTATGCAATTCCATTGTGAGGGTCTTGCTTTAGGATACACGTCTCTTAAAGTATGTTCTATACATGAGACACCCCCTGGGGACCGATGTTCAGGATGGTTTGGTGACTTACCTATGGCAACTTCCTTAAGTGAAGTACATCCAAACTGTGACACGTTAATCATATGACCTATTTGATTCATTATGGATTTCCCACTTTGATAACCACGAAATTGTGGTGTGGATAGTTGGAGACACCCTAGTAATGGTACCCTCTTGAGCACCTTAAAGCCTTACTTGTAGTTGCCTTTTATAACCTTGGCTAGGATTGTAGGACATGACCTCATGCATAGGTGTGTTATTACGTGCGATGTTCTATGTGATCACATGTTGTATGCTTGTATAGATGTTATTTGCGAGAATCTAGCTCTCGCGTAGCCTTTTCACCTAGAGAGTCGCATGCATGTAGACCATGATTGCTTGTCATGTTGACTAAAAGTTCATATAGACCCCCCATAGGATGCATAACATTCATTTTGTACAAAGTATTTACATATCCCCTTAATAATAATAAGAAGAAGAAGAAAAAAAACAAAGAAGTAAGGGGAAATGAAATACTATGCATCATGCATTCATGTAGATCTTGGAATCAACCATGATAAGACCTTGCATATGTCATAAGACTCAAGTCGTTCAAACAAGTGCACACAAAAATTCTAAAATCTAATCATTGTTGCGTAGATCATGCACGAACCAAGTCAACTATTACTCTGTGGACTATGGAACAAAGCACGAGGTTAATTCGAAAAGACATTCTGGTTTACATTCAAACTCTAAAAGAACCAACACAATCCGACCCAACAATGAGTGATCAGGAATCCACCGTCACAATGCAAGAAATGGCTCTCGCCTTAGCCCAAGTAACACAAGCATTAGGAGAAATGAAAGTTGAGATGAACGACCTCAAGAATAGGCACACCATACAAGACATGAAAAAGGTTGCTAGAAGGGTCACCGACCAATACTCTTATTTTAACCCTCCTAATGTTGATCAAAACTTAATCAACACCTTGCTGGAAACTTTCTCAATTGCCGAACCCTAAGTACTTTCTAAGAGGCTTCAAGTTCTACATGGATGTAAAGAAGATCAATCCAAGGCTCTAACCGAGAATGTTTCCTATGACTTTCGAGCCCGTATGTCAGAAATGGTTCTCACTTCCCGCTAAGGACACCTCAACTTAGGAGGACATAGCTCATGCATTCATGAATCGCTACAAGGGAAGCACTCAAGCTACCACCTCCCCAAGAGAGCTTGAAATTCTTAAACAAGGGGAAAAAGAAGGCTTCACCTCCTTCCTATCCCGTTGGAGGGAATTCGCGACATAAATAGTAACAACACTACCCGCAAAGCAGCAAGCCAAAATCTTCATTGCTAACTTGCTCCCAAGATAAAAAAAATCATCTCATGTACTTGGGCCTTGAAACTTTTTAAAAGGTCTACCATATTGGGATTGAAATTGAGGACGACATTAACAAAGAAAGTGGGAAAGGAAAATGTACTAGCAATCCAAGGACCAATCAAACAAAAGGAGCATCCACTTCCAACAATATCAACGCCGTCGAAGAAACTAGAGCTCCTTTTCGCCACTAACGTGAGTACACTCCCTTGGGTATGACCTATACTCAAGCATTCGAGAAAACCCAAGCAAAATGAAAGATAATTCGAGTAGGGCCCACTCTGGACCCCACTCCCAAAAAGAGGTCACTACGATGCGATGCCAGCAAATACTGGAAGTACGACAAATGTAGAGGTCACAATACCGAAGAATGTTGGACCCTCAAAAATCACTTACATGAAATAGTTGAAGATGGAAGGCTCCCCATTCTGTCAGGAGGAAAGAAGCTCAACATCCAAACCATCCCTCTCATGATCTTCATGATCGAGGAAGAGAACTTCTACCTCGATCCTATCGATCTTATTCTTCCACATGACAAACTGTCCCTTGGAATGCCTTAGAGGAAGATGGTCCCGCTCCTAAAATATTTGAAGACGGAGAGAAAACTTCTGAAAATTTCCCCCCACCGAAGATTTATATGTATTTGACTGCTAGGAAAGGGTTCAAAAAGAAAGAATGAAAAAAGGACGGATGAGCCAGTCAATAATCCAAAGTGTTATTTTCGATTATGTAAATAGCATTTTATTGAACCTTAAATCAATGACTGACAAACTCCCTTCATTGAACTCCCCATAAAACTTATGGAAGTAATTTGGGTTAGACATGATCCCGAAAGTATAGGCATGAGCTTAATGGTCAATAAACACTAGAACAAGAATATCAATGAAATGGTGCATAACCTCATCACTTGGGAAAGAAGCGTCAAATACCATTGGCTCATCGAGGAACCTCTTCCCTTGTTTCCCCTTATTCCTCAATATCCACCCGCCTACAGGATGTCGGAAGGTTTTCATCACCGGGAATCAGGAGACTTGAAAAGACTATGCAGTGAATTCACTAACAACATGGCACTTTGTATCAATGCGGTCGAAAAAGATGAACTATATTTTGACCCACATGACTTGATTACACCTGTGGGACAACCTACCCCACTAGCAATTTCCTCTCCATCCGTCCTAGAAGGCAACGGAATATGGGATAGTTATGACGAAGATGTATATGCTGGAAACGGAGTACAACCCACTCACCACACTCGCAATGAAGAAGACGACGATATTTTCGAGGTTCTTAGGCCCTTCTAACCTCTTAAAGACAATAAGTTTCAAGTCGTTAGTCGAACAGAATGCCTTAACATTAAACAAAATCAAAACAACACTGAAGCACTCCACCACCTCCCAAGAGGAAAATATGCTTACCAAGCAACTGAAAAGAACCAAGGCCGATGTCAACGTGTGGCAACTACTAGTCTCTTCGGAAAGGCATACACAAGCCCTACTTAAGGCCTTTTTCAGACTTAAATGTGGCCAATGAAACTACCCCGGATGGCTTAGTTAACCTTATCATCCATTACCATCACAAGTCGTCCCTCTCTTTTTCTGAAGAGGACCTCCCGGCTGAAGGAACAAGCTATAACAAAGCGCTCTACATCATTGTCATAAGCAAACAACTCAACGTACCTATGACTTTGATTGACAATGGCATGGCTGTCCATGTGTGGTCTTTGTGATTGCTTGAAAGTTCGGGATACTACAAGAAGAATTTCGTCCTAGTAATCAAGCCATTCAAGCCTACGACAACACAAGAAGGTACACCATGGGGGTTATGTTGTTAAACTTGCTCACAGGACCCACCGAGAAGAAAGTGAAGTTCCATGTCAAGGACATCGAGACTAGCTTCAACCATCTCTTAGGAGGACCTTGGCTCCATGAACCAAGGGCGATTCCATCCACTCTACATCAAAAGACAAAGTTCATGCTAAAAGGGGTGGTGATTACTATTGATTCATCTCCAATGAGGATCCAAGCCACCGATCAAGCTATCATCAATACCGAACACGATGATCGTGATGAAGACTTATGGGGATTCTCGATTTCTATCATTAAAGAAGGAGATAGGTCCCCTTTTTACTTTGATCCGCACTCAATCCTTGTTGTGAAAGCCTTACTTTGCAATCAAGGAGTACGAGACTCCCCCTACGCCATGTGGTCCTCTACTAGATCTCATTTATGATTTCAACTTACCATATCAAGCAACACTACAACAACGTCAATGTCGTTATGGTTGCACTAAGGTGCTTACTACGCGGGTTCAATTTAATGCACACTTTAAAATCTAGGAATGATGGTCACTTTATTTATCGTCTAACTTATAATTACACTAGTGGAAAAAGTGCTATTAGTATCGTTTTTAGAGCCTATTAGCATCGTTTTTTTAGGGTTACAAATGCATCCGTTACTAATAGCAGCACTATTAGTATCGCTTTTTTCAAATAAACTATACTAATAGCAAGCCTAGCTATTATTACTATTTTTCAGGCAAACAATACTAATGTAGACATCTATTTTTTGTCCCACCTAATAGCTAATGATAATCATGTACCACGTCACAAGCATGTCCGATTTTTGAAAGTTGAGTTCTTGAAAATAAATAAATAAATAAATAAGTAAAACTATTGTCGACACGTGTTAACTGACGATGAGTTATGACGGTTGAAATACGGTTAAAATGACTTTTATTATTTTCATTTTATTATTTTCGTTTTGAAATTTTCATTGTATTTTCACTTCATCATTTTAGTTCCTTTTTCGAAAATAACATATATTAATTTAAGCGTATAAAGGTGACCGGATTCGAAGAACCTTCCAGAAGGGTTTGTTTGGATTATCGCAACTCTAGGTTATGGAAGTGTATTAACAGTGTTATGGAAGTAAATTTCGTATAGTTTCATAATATATCGGAATATTTCGATTTATGGAAGTAAATATATGAAATAAGGAAGCATCGGAGATACTCAGCGTAAAAATGGAAAATCAGGGACTTCAGCGCCATAGCATAGGGAGAGCGCCAGACGCCCATCAAGCCCCCAGACGCTAAAAGACCCTGCGCCACAGCGCTCAGTGGGCGCCCTGGCTCCCGATGACATTACTTCCAACACTATATATACCCCCTCCCTTGACCATCATTAAAAAAACAACTCACATCTTCACAACTTCTTCTCTTCTCACCCCTCTCTCTAATACGGCTCTTTCTCTCTCTAAACCTCTCTCGGGGTTTCATGCCCAACTTCGAAAACCATGCAAAACAGTTGATAATAAAAATATTATTATTATTATTAATCAACTAAGGTTCTCCAAGCTCTCTGTTCTAATTAAGGGTTCTAATTAAAGGTACTTGGAATGAGGCCACATCGAATTCAATCATTCATCATCTTGAGTTCCTCAAATGAATTAGTTTGCATGTTTATGTGATTTAATGCTTTACGAGATAATTGACATGTTATAATTAAATTCATGTAATCTTGACTAATTGATGATTCGACTTTAAATTAAAATCAATCTTAAGTAGAATCCTTTCTCTAAGTTTTATGTGATTCATGCTAGAAGTTTAATGCTTTCAATCACAAAGAATTAATGTTTAGCATGAAAGACATAAAAAGCATGTTTCGACTAATCCAAAATTAAAATTAACCTAATCCTAAAGCAATCACCCATGCATGACAAATCGTAAGTTATGTATGCATTAATTAAAACCGACCTAGCCCTATTTCCATGCGTGTTTGTAGGTCCAAACCGGAAATATGAATGTTATAATTCGATATTAATATTATGAAATTACACATGAGAACAAGTAGAGGTCGCTATACGCATGGGGTCACAGTGACCTACTGTTGTCCATACCCTCGTCCCAGAATCTAAAGATACGAGACCTTTTTATCCTTGGCTGTCATCTTTGCCATTGGTCTATGACCTAATGGGGTTCCGTTAGCTCCCAAAAGGAAGACGGTGGCGACTTCTCTACTTGAGTTTTGAGATTCTTCACTCAATCCCTAAGCTAAAAGAATGCTCACACTATGCAAACAAACTAACACAGCATTCGACGTCCCTAAAAACGGCACATGGGACCCCAAAGCCCGGGGTCCACAGTTTGGCGACATCACTGGGAACATTCCTTTATTTTTAAAGGAGAGTGGACGAAACTCAAAAGGTCTCGTAATTTCATAGTTAAAATATCGAATTCTATTTGCTAGGCATAAATATAAGCAATTCCCGCATGAGGGTCTTGCTTTAGGATACACGTCTCTTAAAGTATGTTCTATACCTGAGACACCCCCGGGGGACCAATGTTACGGATGGTTAGGTGACCTACCTAAGGTCGTTTCCTTAATTGAAGTACATCCCAACCATGACACATGAATCATATGACCTATTTGATTCATAATTGATGTCCCACTTAGATCACCACAAAGTTGTGGTGTGGATAGTTGGACACACCCAACTCATGTTACCCTCTTTGACCCCTTAAAGCCTCACTTCCAGTGTCCTTTTATAATCTTGGCGAGGATTGTAGGACCTGACCTCATGCATAGATGTGTTATTACGTGTGACGTGCTATGTGATCACATGTTCTATGCTTGTATAAATGTTATTTGCTAAAATCTAGCTCTCTCATAGCCTTTGCACCTAGAGAGTCGGATGTAGAGAATGATTGCTTGTCATGTTGATTAAAAGTTCATATAGACCCCCATAGATTGCATAACATTCATTTTGTAAAAAGTATTTTTCATATCCCCTCTATAATAATAATAATAATAATAACAACAACAACAACAACAATAATAATAACACTAGTGGAAAAACAGGCTATTAGTATCGTGGATTTTGCCCAATTAGTATCGTTTTTCTTTGGTTACTATTATAGCAGTTACTAATAGCTTAAGCTATTAATATCATTTATAAAAACGATACTAGTAGCCTAGCTATTAGTATCGTGTTTTTTGAACAAATGATACTAATAGCTTAGCTATTAGTATCGTTTTGTTTGACACACGATATTATTAGCTTAGCTATTAGTATCGTGTTTTTGAACACACGATACTAATAGCGGGGTTTTATCATTAAAAAGAAAACTATTAGTTTCGTTTTTCCTTGGAAACGATACTAATAGTTACTTTTTTATAATTAAAAAATTAATTTGGCTTTTAATAATAACACTAACAAAATTAAAATAATAATTCCAATATTACTTAAATTAAATTGTTACGATTAAAAATTAATAATAACATTAATTATATTATACTATTACAACAAATGATTACAAAAATACAGATAAGCCTCCAAAAAACCCTAAAATTGAACGAAAATGGCATAAAAACAGCCCCTAAAGAATCAAAATGGCATCATTACTTAGACTATGCCCACCTAATAGCTCTATTTATGTAACTTTTCCAAGATGAACCATACATTTCAAGTTACAGATAGGACTTGGGATAAACTCATGAAAGAGCATCACAGAGCTCCATAATAAGCCTGTTAACCTGCACCAAAACAGGTAGTAAAAGTTAAAGTAAGATAGCCCAAAAACATAATTAAAATAATAATTATAAGAACACCAGAAGCTGCCCAAAAACATAATTAAAATAATAATTATAAGAACACCAGAACCTGCCCAAAAACAGAACCAAAATGACTCCCAAAATAGGAGCAAAATATACCGTCATAACAGCAGCTAAATATACCCTCAATGTTTTTTCAAAGTCAAAATAAAGATCCCATAAAGTTAACAAAGCATTAAATTGATCAAAGCTTGTTAGAATAAAAATTAGGGAAACAAAGACAGCTTTAAATGCCATTTGAAAAAGTACTAGATGTTAGTTATGTCAATTCCTAAATAAACTTCAGCATCGAAATAGCATAACATTAGGCATGTGAGAGGAGTGAAATGGCTTTTGTTAATAGCTTTTCTTCGACGAGCACCACCAAATCTCGACTACTTGGTGTATGGAATTCCACCACTAAATCAATCCCCACACAATCAAAATCAAACTAATATCAATTTTAACCCTAGAACGAGCCATATAACGAAATAAAAGAAAACCAACAATATTCAGCAATGAAGCCATACCTCAAGACCAATTCCAAAACAAAAGTAGACTTACATAGTGACACTAATTACAAGAAGCAGGCCATTCACATCAAAATTGATGGTCACGTTGGGTTTCCAATAAGAAATCTATTCAGCAGGACCTTCATCTTTAGGTTCTACCTGCTCATCATCTTCCTCCTAATCGGATAAAAAAAAATACTTCAACTGTTTTGGTTTAATTGCTATTGAATTTGATGCTTTCTAAAACCACATAAAACGAAACCCTACAAAAATTGATCTAAAAGCAATCGATATGATTTGACAAAAAAATTACATAAACAAAGTAGATCAAAATAAAAAAAATCAAACAGAATGACAGATTGACAATTTACCTTCAAAGAGAGGGTTATGGTTCATCAATCTATCTTCTTCGATTGAATCAAAACCCTAACCCACTCCAAAATTACAGTCACCGAAAAAGCCACCCCATAAAACACCGAATGCTTCATAACAAGACCCAAGTCCAAAAACCTAACCACCGAAAAACCCCACTCTATAAACCCAACCACAACAAATACCCAACTCGATATAACCATATTCGAGAAAAATACGTAGGTGGTGGTATGTGAGAGAGACAGATAAGAGAGAGAGAGAGCTAGGGTTGTGTTTGGTGAGATATACATGTACACCGATTTTAATTAAGAGAGGATCTTTTTTCATAAAGTTGCATTGGTATCGTTTGTCATACAAACGATACTAATACGTCGTCTAATAGTGTCGTTTCACACACAAACGATACCAATAGGTCATATGCTAGTATCGTTTGTCATACAAACGATACTATTACAAAATTATTGGTATCATTTTTCTTAAAAACGATATTAATAGAGATCTATTAGTACTGTTTTTATTATAAACGATACTAATAGATACTTATTAATATCGTTTTTTTTTACAAATGATATTAATAAGGAGTTACTAATGGACATTTTTCCACTAGTGTAATAATAAGGAAAAAAAAAAAAAAAAAAAGATGTAAGGGGAAATAAAATACTATGCATCATGCAATCATGTAGAGCTAGAAAGCAACCATGATACGACCTCGCATATGTCTTAAGAGTCAAGTAATTGAAACAAGTGGAAACGAAAATTCTGAAATCTAAACATTAAAGTATAGATTGTGCACGAACCAAGTCAAGTATTACTCTTTGACTAGGTAACAAAGCACGAGGTTAATTCAAAAAGACATTCCGGTTTACATTGAAACTCAAGAAGAATCAACACAATCCGTCCCAACAATGAGTGATCAAGAATTCATCGTCACAATGCATGAAATGGCTCTCGCCTTAGCCCAAGTAAAACAAGCCTTGGGAGAAATAAATGTTGAGATGAACGACCTCAAGAATAGGCACACCATACAAGACATGAAAAATGTTGCTAAAAGGGTCACCGACCAAGACACTTATTTTGACTCTCCTAATCTCGATAAAAATTTGATCGACACCTTGCCGGAAAAGTTCTCAATTGCAAAGTATAATCCTACTATCCTTTGACCAATAACTTGAAGACGGAGTAAAATCCAAAACTAGTTGAACCACTAAAGCTTCTAAATAAGCAATGGTACAGACGCCTTTCCCAGAACTTCACATAAGACTGGATGGTATAGACGCCTTTTCCGAGACTTCCTATCTAATCCGATGATACAAATGCTTTTCCGGAACCTCCTATACGATCAAGCAACATCTGAAGGAGGCCTTTCTTCATTCTCAAGAAACGTAGCACTTTATGAGCATGCATTATCTCGGTATAGGTAAAACGAACCTTTGTTTTGCAAGTACCAAGTACTTTGACTTTCATTTTACGAGACTAGTCGTCTCTACAAACTTAGAAAAAGTGGGGGCTATTTGTAGACACCTATTTTTGTCCCTCCTAACGGCCGATGATTATCGTGTACCACGTCGCAACAATGATACGCATATCAATGAGCAAAACTTCGAGGGTTTGGGTTTGATTGAAGGTGGAAAACAAGAAGCAACCTTGGGGGAGTTAGTGGCTTATGGAGACACAAGGCTTCTTGGGTTGACTAGGGTGGATTTTTACGTGTGCATGGTGACATGCACAAGCTTATTCACGTAAATGTAAAGCAAGTATAGTTAGTAGTTTAGAAGTGTTGAGCTATATGGGTTTTCTTCCCACGTCATTTGATAGGGTTTTACCATATGGTGTTTTGTTATTTTCTTGATTAGTTTATGAGTCAAGGTTGATGGAATCAAGCATGGGAAACACAAAAATGGAGGTTTCTTGAAATAAAGATTGAATCTTGAAGAGTTTCTTGAAGTTCTTGAAATCGCAAGTCCAACAAAAATCAACGAGAA
>PYUH01000329.1:276309-301272 GCA_016808085.1 Suaeda aralocaspica | reverse complement strand
ACAATATCATCTAAGTAGAAAAGCATGGCTTTAACTTTATGGATTAGCTTAGATGTTTAATGCTTTCAATCACTAGATTATTCAGGTTTTCGCACGAAGACCAAAAAAGCATGTTTCGACTAATCCAAAATTAAAATTAACCGTAATCCTACAGCAATCACCCATGCATGACAAATCGGAAATGTATGTGTGCATTAACAAAACTTGGCCTAGCTTATTTCCATTACTGTTATAGAATCCCACACCGAAAATATGAAGGTTATAATTTTATGTAGATTAAATTACACATGAACAAGTAGAGCCGCAGTGATAACCGTGGTCCCCGAAATCCAATATAGACCGTTCGTTATCATGGTTGTCAATCTTTGCCATTGGCTATGACCTAAGGGGTGCCGTGTAGCTCCCGACAGTGGCAGTGCCGACTTCTCTACTGGGAGTTTTGGACATTCTAGAACTCACTACCATAAGCCAAGCATACTCACACTATGCAAACAAATACATCACATTCGAAGTCCGTAAAAGAGGCACGTGGGCCCGAAACCACGGGTCCACAGTTTTCGACTTACTGGGACATTCCTTATTTCTAAAGGAGAGTGGACGAAACTCGAAATGTTCGAATTTCACATTGTGTGATAACGAATTCTATTGTGCTAGGCCATAATTGTATGCAATTCCAGTTGAGGTCTTGCTTTAGGATACACGTCTCTAAAGTATGTTCTATACATGAGACACCCCCTGGGACCGATGTTCAGGTTTGGTGACTTACCTATGGCAAAATTCCTTAAGTGAAGTACATCCAACCGTGACACGTTAATCATATGGACCTATTTGATTCATATGGATTTCCCACTTGATAAACCACGAAATTGTGGTGTGGATAGTGGAGACCCTAGTATGGTACCCTCTTGAGCACCTTAAAGCCTTACTTGTAGTTGCCTTTTATAACCTTGGCTAGGATTGAGGACATGACCTCATGCATAGGTGTTTTACGTGCGATGTTCTATGTGATACAATGTTGTCTGCTTGGATAGATGTTATTGCGAGAATCTAGCTCTCGCGTAGCCTTTTCACCTAGAGAGTCGCATGCATGTAGACCATGATGGCTTGTCATGTTGCTAAAAAGTCTCATATAGACCCCCCATAGGATGCATAACATTCATTTTGTCAAAGTATTTACATACCCCTTATAATAATAAGAAGGAAGAAGAAAAAAACAAAGAAGTAAGGGGAATGAAAATACTATGCATCCGCATTCATGTAGATATGGAATCAACCATGATAAGACCTTGCATTGTCATAAAGACTCAAGCGTTTCAAACAAGGTGCACACAAAAAATTCTAAAATCTAATCATGTTGCGTAGATCATGCACGACCAAGTCAAATATTACTCTGTGGAATATGGAACAAAGCACGAGGTTAATTCGAAAGACATTCTGGTTTACATTCAAACTCAAAATGAACAAACACAATCCGACCCAACAATGAGTGTCGAGGAATCCACCGTCACAAATGCAAGAAAATGGCTCTCGCCTTAGCCCAAAGTAAACACAAGCATAGGAGAAATGAAAGTTTGAGATGAACCGCCTCAAAGAATAGGCACACCATACAAGACATGAAAAAGGTTGCTAGAAGGTGTCACCGACCAATACTCTTATTTTACCCTCCTAATGTTGATCAAAACTTAATCAACCACCTTGCTGGAAACTTCTCAATTGCCGAACCCTAAGTACTTTCTAAGAGCTTTCAGTTCTACATGGATGTAAAGAAGAATCAATCCAAGGCTCTAACCGAGAGGATGTTCTATGACTTCGAGCCCGTATGTCAGGAAATGGTTCCACTTCCCGGCTAAGGAACACCTCAAATTAGGAGGGACATAGTCATGCATTCATGAATCGCTACAAGGGAAGCACTCAAGCTACCACCTCCCCCAAGAGAGCTGAACATTATAAAAAGGGGAAAAGAAGGCTTCACTCATCCTATCCGTTGGAGGGAATTCGCGACATAAATTGTACTAACAAACACCACCCGCAAAGCAGCAAGCCAAAATCTTCATTGCTACACTGCTCCCAAGATAAAAAAAATCATCTCATGTACTTGGCCTTGAAACTTTTAAAAGGTCTACCATATTGGGATTGAAATTGAGGACGACATAACAAAGGAAGTGGAAAGGAAAAAAGTGTACTAGCAAATCCAAGGACCAATCAAACAAAAGGAGCATCCACTTCCAACAATATCCAACGCCCGTCGAAGAAACTAGAGCTCCTTCGCCACTAAGTGATACACTCCTTGGGTATGACCTATACTCAAGCATTCGAGAAAACCCAAGCAAAAGGAAAGTAATTCGAGTAGGGCCCACTCTGGACCCCACTCCCAAAAGAGGTCACTACGATGCGATGCCGCAATACTGGAAGTACGACAAATGTAGAGGTACAATACCGAAGAATGTTGGACCCTCAAATCACTTACATGAAATAGTTGAAGATGAAGGGTCTCCCCATTCTGTCAGAGGAAGGAGAAAAGCTCAACATCCAAACCATCCCTCTCATGATCTTCATGATCGAGGAAGAGAACTTCTACCTCGATCCTATCGATCTTATTCTTCCACATGACAAACTGTCCCTTGGAATGCCTTGAGGAAGATGGTCCCGCTCCTAAATATTTGAAGACGGAGACAAAACTTCTGAAAATTTCCCCCCACCGAAGATTATATGTATTTGACTGCTAGGAAAGGGTTCAAAAAGAAAGAATGAAAAAAGGACGGATGAGCCAGTTCAATAATCCAAAGTGTTATTTTCGATGATGTAAATAGCATTTATTGAACTCTTAAATCAATGACTGACAAACTCCCTTCATGAACTCCCCATAAAACTTATGGAAGTAATTTTGGTTAGACATGATCCCGAAAGTATAGGCATGAGCTTAATGGTCAATAAACACTAGAACAAGAATATCAATGAAATGGTGCATAACCTCATACATTGGGAAGAAGCGTCAACCTTGGCTCATCGAGGAAACCTTTCCCTTGTTTCCCCTATTCCTCAATATCCAACCGCCTACAGGATGTCGGAAGGTTTTCATCGCCGGGAATCAGGAGACTTGAAAAGACTATGCAGTGAATTCGCTAACAACATGGCACTTTGTTCAATGCGGTCGAAAAAGAGTGAACTATATTTTGCCCACATGGACTTGATTACACCTGTGGGACAACCTACCCCACTAGCAATTTCCTCTCCATCCGTCCTAGAAGGCAACGGATATGGGATAGTTATGACGAAGATGTATATGCTGGAAACGGAGTACAACACCACTCCACCACACTCGCAATGAAGAAGACGACGATATTTTCGAGGTTCTTAGGCCTTCTAACCTTAAAGACAATAAGTTTCAAGTCGTAGTCGAACAGAATGCCTTAACATAAACAAAATCAAACAAACAAGAAAGCCCCACCACCTCCAAGAGGAAAATATGCTTACCAAGCAACTGAAAAGAACCAAGGCCGATTGTCAACTGTGTGGCAACTACTAAGTCTCTTCGGAAAAGGCATTACACAAGCCCTACTTAAGCCTTTTCAGACTCAATGTGGCCAATGAGACTACCCGGATGGCTTAGTTAACCTTATCATCCATTACCATCACCAAGTCGTCCTCTCTTTTCTGAAGAGGACCTCCCGGCTGAGGAACAAGCTATAACAAAGCGCTCTACATCATTGTCATAAGCAAAAAAATCAACGTACCTATGACTTTGATTGACAATGGCATGGCTGGTCCATGTGTGGTCTTTGTGATTGCTTGAAAGTTGGGATACTAAAGAAGAAAGAATTCGTCCTAGTAATCAAGCATTCAAAGCCTACGACAAACACAGAAGGTAACACATGGGGGTTATGTTGTTAAACTTGCTCACAGGACCACCGAGAGAAAGTGAAGTTCCATGTCAAGGACATCGAGACTAGCTTCAACCATCTCTTAGGAGGACCTTGGCTCCATGAACCAAGGGCGATTCACTCCACTCTACATCAAAAGACAAGTTCAGCTTAAAAGGGGTTGGGTGATTACTATTGATTCATCTCCAATGAGGACCAAGCCACCGATCAAGCTATCATCAATACGAACACGATGATCGTGAGAAGAGACTTATGGGGATTCTCGATTTCTATCATTAAAGAAGGAGATAGGTCCCTTTTGTACTTGATCCGCACTCAATCCTTGTTGTGAAAGCCTTACTTTGCAATAAGGAGTACGAGAACTCCCCCTACGCCATGTGGTCCTCTACTAGATCTCATTTATGATTTCAACTTACCATATCAAGCAACACTACAACAACGTCAATGTCGTTATGTGCACTAAGGTGCTTACTAGCGGGTTCATGGTTCAATTTAATGCACACTTTAAAATCTAGGAATGATGGTCACTTTATTTATCGTCTAACTATAATTACACTAGTTGAAAAGTGCTTTAGTATCGTTTTTAGAGCCTATTAGCATCGTTTTTTTAGGGTTACAAATGCATCCGTTACTAATAGCAGCACATAGTATCGCTTTTTTCAAATAAACTATACTAATAGCAAGCCTAGCTATTATTACTATTTTTCAGGCAAACAATACTAATGTAGACATCTATTTTTGTCCCACTAATAGCTAATGATAATCATGTACCACGTCACAAGCATGTCCGATTTTTGAAAGTGAGTTCTTGAAAAAAATAAATAATAAATAAGTAAAACTATTGTCGACACGTGTTAATGAACGATGAGTTATGAGGTTGAAATCGGTTTAAAATGACTTTTATTATTTTCATTTATTATTTTCGTTTGAAATTTTCATTGTATTTTCACTTCATCATTTAGTTCCTTTTTCGAAAATAACATATATTAATTTAAGCGATAAAGGTGACCGGATTCGAAGAACCTTCCAGAAGGGTTTGTTTGGATTATCGCAACCCTAGGTTATGGAAGTGTATTAACAGTGTTATGGAAGTAAATTTCCTATAGTTTCATAATATATCGGAATATTTCGATTTATGGAAGTAAATATATGAAATAAGGAAGCATCGGGATACTCAGCGTAAAAATGGAAAATCAGGGACTTCAGCGCCATAGCATAGGAGAGCGCCAGACGCCCATCAGCCCCCACACGCTAAAAGACCCTGCGCACACAGCGATCATTGGGCGCCCTGGCTCCCGATGACATTACGTCCAACATATATATACCCCCTCCCTTGACATCATTAAAAAAACAAACTCACAATTCACAAACTTCTTCTCTTCTCACCCCTCTCTCTAATACGGCTCTTTCTTCTCTAAACCTTTCTCGGGGTTTCATGCCCAACTTCGAAAACCATGCAAACAGTTGATATAAAATATTATTATTATTATAATCAACTAAGGTTCTCCAAGCTCTCTGTTCTAATAAGGGTTCTAATTAAAGGTACTTGGAATGAGGCCACATCGAATTCAATCATTCATCATCTTAGTTCCTCAAATGATTAGTTGCATGTTTATGTGATTAATGCTTTACGAGATAATTGACATGTTTATTAAATTCATGTAATCTTGACTAATTGATGATTCGACTTTAAATTAAATCAATCTTAAGTAGAATCCTTTCTCTAAGTTTTATGTGATTCATGCTAGAAGTTTAATGCTTTCAATCACAAAGAATTAATGTTTAGCATGAAAGACATAAAAGCATGTTTCGACTAATCCAAAATTAAAATTAACCTAATCCTAAGCAATCACCCATGCATGACAAATCGTAAGTTATGTATGCATTAATTAAAACGACCTCCTAGCCCTATTTCCATGCGTGTTTGTAGGTCCAAAACGGAAAAATATGAATGTATAATTCGATATTAATATTATGAAATTACACATGAGAACAAGTAGAGGTCGCTATAACGCATGGGGTCACAGTGACTACTGTTGTCCATACCCTCGTCCCAGAATCTAAAGATACGAGACCTTTTTATCCTTGGCTGTCATCTTTGCCATGGTCTATGACCTAATGGGGTTCCGTTAGCTCCCAAAAGGAAGACGGTGGCGACTTCTCTATTGAGTTTTGAGATTCTTCACTCAATCCCTAAGCTTAAAAGAATGCTCACACTATGCAAACAAACTCACAGCATTCGACGACAAAAACGGCACATGGGACCCCAAAGCCCGGGGTCACAGTTTGGCGACATCACTGGGAACATTCCTTTATTTTAAAGGAGAGTGGACGAAACTCAAAAGGTCTCGTAATTTCATAGTTAAAATATCGAATTCTATTTGCTAGCATAATATAAGCAATTCCCGCATGAGGGTCTTGCTTTAGGATACACGTCCTTCTAAAGTATGTTTCTACCTGGAGACACCCCCGGGGGACCATGTTACGGATGGTTAGGTGACCTACCTAAGGTCGTTTCCTTAATTGAAGTACATCCCAACCATGACACATGAATCATATGACCTATTTGATTCATAATTGATGTCCCACTAAGATCACCACAAAGTTTGGTGTGGATAGTTGGACAACACCCAACTCATGTTACCCTCTTTGACCCCTTAAAGCCTCACTTCCAGTGTCCTTTTATAATCTTGGCGAGGATGTAGGACCTGACCTCATGCATAGATGTGTTATTACGTGCGACGTGCTAGTGATCACATGTTCTATGCTTGTATAAATGTATTTGCAAAATCTAGCTCTCTCATAGCCTTTGCACCTAGAGAGTCGGATGTAGAGAATGTTGCTTGTCAGTGATTAAAAGTTCATATAGACCCCATAGATGCATAACATTCATTTGTAAAAAGATTGTCATATCCCCTCTATAATAATAATAATAATAAACAACAACAACAACAACAAACAAACAACAACAACAACAAACAACACAACAACAACAACAATAATAATAACACTAGTGGAAAAACAGGCTATTAGTATGTGGGGATTTTTGCCCATTAGTATCGTTCTTTGGTTACTATTATAGCAGTTACTAATAGCTTAAGCTATTAATATCATTTATAAAAACGATACTAGTAGCCTAGTATAGTATCGTGTTTTTGAACAAATGATACTAATAGCTTAGCTATTAGTATCGTTTTGTTTGACACACGATATTATTAGCTTAGCTATTAGTATCGTTGTTTTGAACACACGATACAATAGCGGGGTTATCATTAAAAAGAAAACTATTAGTTTCGTTTTCCTTGGAAACGATACTAATAGTTATTTTTTATAATTAAAAAATTAATTTGGCTTTAATAATAACACTAACAAAAATAAAATAAATAATTCCAATATTACTTAAATTAAATTGTTACGATTAAAAATTAATAATAACATTAATTATATTATACTATAAACAAAATGATTACAAAAATACAGATAAGCTCCAAAAAACCTAAAATTGAACGAAATGGCATAAAAACAGCCCCCTAAAGAATCAAAATGGCATCATTACTTAGACTATGCCCACCTAATAGTCTCTATTATGTAACTTTTCCAAGATGAACCATACATTTCAGATTACAGATAGGACTGGGATATAAACTCATGAAAGAGCATCACAGAGCTCCATAATAAGCCTGTTAACCTGACCCAAAACAGTAGTAAAAGTTAAAGTAAGATAGCCCAAAAACATAATAAAATAATAATTATAAGAACACCAGAAGCTGCCCAAAAACATAATTAAAATAATAATTATAAGAACACCAGAACCTGCCCAAAAACAAAACAAAATGACTCCCAAAATAGGAGCAAAATATACCGTCATAACAGAGCTTAAATATAACCCTCATGTTTTTTCAAAGTCAAAATAAAGATCCCATAAAGTAACAAAGCATTAAATTGATCAAAGCTGTTAGAATAAAATTAGGGAAACAAAGACAGCTTTAAATGCCATTTGAAAAAGTACTAGTGTTAGTTATGTCAATTCCTAATAAACTTCAGCATCGAAATAGCATAACATTAGGCATGTGAGAGGAGTGAAATGGCTTTTGTTAATAGCTTTTCTTCGACGAGCACACCAAATCTCGACATACTTGGTGTATGGAATTCCACCACTAAATCAATCCCCACACAATCAAAATCAAAACTAATATCAATTTTAACCCTGAACGAGCCATATAACGAAATAAAAGAAAACCAACAATATTCAGCAATGAAGCCCTACCTCAAGACCAATTCCAAAACAAAGTAGACTTAATAGTGAACATATTACAAGAAGCAGGCCATTCAATCAAAATTGATGGTCACGTTGGGTTCCAAAAGAAATCTATTCAGCAGGACCTTCATCTTTAGGTTCTACCTGCTCATCTTCCTCCTAAGGATAAAAAAAATACTTCAAACTGTTTGGTTTAATTGCTATTGAATTGATGCTTTCTAAAACCACATAAAACGAAACCCTACAAAAATTGATCTAAAGCCAATCGATATGATTTGACAAAAAAATTACATAAACAAAGTAGATCAAAATAAAAAAATCAAACAGAATGACAGATTGACAATTTACCTTCAAAGAGAGGGTTATGGTTCATCAATCTATCTTCTTCGATTGAATCAAAACCCTAACCCACTCCAAAATACAGTCACGAAAAAGCACCCCATAAACACCGAATGCTTCATAACAAGACCCAAGTCCAAAAACCTAACCACCGAAAAACCCCACTCTATAAACCCAACCACAACAAATACCCAACTCGATATAACCATATTCGAGAAAAATACGTGGTGGGTGGTATGTGAGAGAGACAGATGAGAGAGAGAGAGAGGCTAGGGTTGTGTTTGGTGAGATATACAGTTACACCGATTTTATTATTAAGAGGGATCTTTTTTCATAAAGTTGCATTGGTATCGTTGTCATACAAACGATACTAATACGTCGTCTAATAGTGTCTTTCACACACAAACGATACCAATAGGTCATATGCTAGTATCGTTGTCATACAACGTACTATTACAAAATTATTGGTATCATTTTTCTTAAAAACGATATTAATAGAGATCTATAGTACTGTTTTTATATAAACGATACTAATAGAACTATTAATCGTGTTTTTTTTACAAATGATACAATAAGAGTTACTAATGGACATTTCCACTAGTGTAATAATAAGGAAAAAAAAAAAAAAAAAGAATGTAAGGGGAAATAAAATACTATGCATCATGCAATCATGTAGAGCTAGAAAGCAACCATGATACGACCTCGCATATGTCTTAAGAGTCAAGTAATTGAAACAAGTGGAAACGAAAATTCTGAAATCTAAACATTAAAGTATAGATTGTGCACGAACCAAGTCAAGTATACTCTTTGACTAGGTAACAAAGCACGAGGTTAATTCCAAAAGACATTCCGGTTTACATGTGAAACTCAAGAAGAATCAAACACAATCCGTCCCAACAATGAGTGATCAAGAATTCATCGTCACAATGCATGAAATGGCTCTCGCCTTAGCCCAAGTAAAACAAGCCTTGGGAGAAATAATGTTGAGATGAACGCCCTCAAGAATAGGCACACCATACAAGACATGAAAAATGTTGCTAAAGGGTCACGACCAAGACACTTATTTTGACTCTCCTAATCTCGATAAAAATTTGATCGACACCTTGCCGGAAAAGTTCTCAATTGCAAAGTATAATCCTACTATCCTTTGACCAATAACTTGAAGACGGAGGAAAATCCAAAACTAGTTGAACCACTAAAGCTTCTAAATAAGCAATGGTACAGACGCCTTTCCCAGAACTTCACATAAGACTGGATGGTTGACGCCTTTTCCGAGACTTCATATCTAATCCGATGATACAAATGCTTTTCCGGAACCTCCTATAGATCAAGAACATCTGAAGGAGGCCTTTCTTCATTCTCAAGAAACGTAGCAATTATGAGCATGCATTACTCGGTATAGGTAAAACGAACCTTTGTTTGCAGTACCAAGTACTTGACTTTCATTTTACGAGACTAGTCGTCTCTACAAACTTAGAAAAGTGGGGGCTATTTGTAGACACCTATTTTTGTCCCTCCTAACGGCCGATGATTATCGGTACCACGTCGCAACAATGATACGCATATCAATGAGCAAAACTTCGAGGGTTTGGGTTTGATTGAAGGTGGAAAACAAGAAGCAACCTTGGGGGAGTTAGTGGCTTATGGAGACACAAGGCTTCTTGGGTGACTAGGGTGGATTTTTACGTGTGCATGGTGACATGCACAAGCTTATTCACGTAAATGTAAAGCAAGTTAGTTCGTAGTTAGAAGTGGAGCTATATGGGTTTCTTCCCACGTCATTGATAGGGTTTACCATATGGTGTTTTGTATTTTCTTGATTAGTTTATGAGTCAAGGTTGATGGAATCAAGCATGAGAAACACAAAAATGGAGTTTCTTGAAATAAAGATTGAAATTTGAAGAGTTTCTTGAAGTTCTTGAAATCGGAAGTCAACAAAAATCACGAGAATCAACGCAATGCATATGGCGGGATTTTTGAAAGATTTTGAAGTTGTGGCGCACAGTTGTCAACGCGGATTGTGTTGTTGGACTTGGTCAACCTAGGGTTGTTTTCGGATATATGGTGTTAGATTTGATTTGCAAAATATCTAATTTTAGACTAGAAATCAGATTACAAAATATATGGTGCAAAGATATGTATCCGGTTGTTAAGATTTTCTTGTTATCCTAATCTTAGTTTGTTATACCATATATCTAAGGTAGTTAGGATATGTTTAGATTTCTGAAATATTATGTGATATGTTTAGCCTATAAATAGGATGTAAAATACATCAATAAAATTCAGATTTGAGTAATTAAACACAAGTTGTTTCCGGTTTTCTTTTGTTTCACGAAGTAAACAAATTTTGAGGGTTTCTTGTGAGAAATTCGATTGAGTGAGTGGTGCTTTGTGCTTTATCTCACGTGAGGATAGTTCTTAGGATTTGAGGGTGCTTGGCTTTAATCAAATTCTATCAATTATTCGCCTTAGAAGTTCGAATTTGTGGTGCGTTGCTTTATCAAATTTGAAGTCTAAGTTTCTTTGTGTGAGTGGCGTTTGTTTATAACAAAATTCACATCAAACAATGTCCGATTCTTAAAGGTCGAGTGCTTGAAATCAATAAATAAAACCGTTGTTGATAGAGCTTACCCGATGATGAGTTATAACGGTTGAAGTACGCTTAAAATGATTTTATTATTTTTCATTCCATTGTTTTCATTTCATTTCCGTTTCATTCTAAATCCATTTTCAAAAATAAATAAATTAAATTAAGCGTACGAATGTCGCCGGATTCGACGAACCTTCTTGAAAGTTTTGTTCGGTTTATGGAAACTCTAGGTTATCGAAGTGTATAAGTAGTGTTATGGAAGTAAATTTCGTATATCATCGTAATTTTTTGGAATAATTTGATTTGTGGAAGAAAATGTATGAAATAACGAAGCACTAGAGATATCCCACGAAAATTGGAAAGTCAGGGCAGCCAGCGCCCAAAGGGGTACGCCACAGCGCTTCGTGGCCGCCCTGACGCTCGCTCTGAGCGTCTTGGAGCTCAATGGGCGTGCTGGCACTCATTTTTGGGCGTCCTAGTGCTTCCCTAGTTCCCTTGCGCTCAATAACCCTACTCCCAGCAATACATATACCCCCTCCTTCGACCTTCATTAATTTTCACACACAATCATCAACTCACATCTTCACAACTCTCTCTCTCTCTCTCTAACTCCTCATTTTCTCTCACTACAACTCCCCTCGGTTTTGATGCCTTACTTCGAAAACAGTGCCAAACACATAACACACTATTATTACTTATAATTAAGGTTCATCACGTTCTCGATTCTGAAGGGTTGTCGATTTGCACGAAAGGTACTTCGAACTAGCCTCAAAACTTCGAAATCATCGTCTTGAGTTCGTCAAAATGAGTTAGAATACATGTTTATGTGTTTTTGATGCTTTGTTATAAAATTGACATGTTTGTAATGAATTCATGTAATCTTGACTAAGTCATGATTCGACATTAAAATAAAATCAATCTTACGTAGGAACCGTGCCAAGGGTTTTATGTGAATTCATGCTACATGTTTAATGCTTTCAATCATGTAGAATCCATGTCTAGTTTAAAAGACCTAAAGGCGTGTTTCCACTAAATCAATGACTAAAATCAATCCAATCCTAAAGCGACCGCCCATGCATGATAAAACGCAATTATGTGTGCATTAATCAAAACCCACCTAGCCTTGTTACCTTACTTGTTTGTAGGTCTAAACCGGAAATATGATTCCTATAATTCGATACTATGATCGTGAAATTACACATGAGAACAAGTAGAGGCCGCTAGACGCGGGGAACACTGTGAACCTACGATTGTCCTTACCCGCATCCCCGAATCCAAAGATATGATACCTTCTTATCCTTGGCTGTCACTTTGCCATTAGGCTATGACCTAACGGGGTTCCGTGACCTCCCGAAAGGAGGACGATCTCTCTACTTGGGTTTTCAGATTCTATACTCACCCCCAAGCCAAGCATACTTACACTGTAAAGAAACTAAAAAGACATTCAAACGTCGTATAAGAAAGGGCACGTGGGCCCCCAAAGCCCGAGTCAACAATACCCAATTTAATTTAATGGTAACATTTGTTGTGTTGTAATCCTTAATAAGGGAATGCCAATCCTTTTTACTCAACCTCTCTTACTCCCTTTTTCCCTTTATTTTTGCAACATTTGAGCTAAAAAGCTCTCACAAAAAGTGGGCCTATGTTGCGAAGATTAAGGGACGGAGGTTGTAACTTTTTGTTAAGATACTTTATTAAGATGTTCAAACCAATGGCTCAATTCAGTCAAACGTCCGTGATAAAGTAAGAAGCGAACCACCAAATAAATTATAACTAAAAGCCAACCACCCTATAAGTTCATCTACATTCCATAATTTCACAGCTTAAAAAATCAATCATCTAATATGGCAGGCTTCAACTAACGACTTAAAAACGAACAATAGAAATTTTTCTAAAGAAGGGCATCTTTGTAAAAAAAATATAGCAAAATAACAGTATCAAAGGCACATAAGCATGCACAAAGCCTCACCATTCAACCTGGTGTTAGTATTTTTTATATACATTAATTACCATCACAATATATGTACTTTAGATGTAGCTCACTACCTCACCCTTATATATAAATGGTTATAATATACAAATACCAAATAGGCTAACAGGTATGCATGCATAAACCCCCCACATCGTCTTAAACGGGAAGAAATTATATTGTTGTAGGAGTCGAGTAATAATTCCAACTGCGAAAAGGGTACATGGCCTACTAGATTGGACCAGGGGTCTACCTAGCTAATAGGCTCAATTCAACCTAACCGGTGGGATATTTAAACTATAACAAAAAAAGCTCAGCCTATATTCCAACACTAAGTTACGAATATTCTATGTGTCAACAAAACAAATCTCTCATCAGCTCCCGAAAGTTTCACTAACAACGGTAAATTAAAAACCAACAACAACAACACAGCTTAGTTCCAAATATTAAATTTACTATGCCTATTGAAAATATCAAATTTACTATGCCCATTGAACATGCAGAAATCCAAACTAAGAATCAGCAAATAACTGCATGACTCCGCATATTGAGACTCCAAGAATTTCAGCAAATGAAATTCAATACGCTACATGACACTCACTACTAGCAAATATGATGTGAATATTGATGAAAAATCGCCACTCACAAAGATAGAAAACTAGTTTGGTTTTCTCTAAAGCAAAGCACCAAGAAAAACAATCTAGGTCGAATAATTTTGTGAATTGATTAAAGCTATGCACCCTCAATTTCCTCACCTTCAATTTTGGTTTGTTTTGTAGAAAACAAATAAAACTTAAACAATAATGTTTATTGAATTCACTAATCTGAATTTTTATAAACTAATGTTGACATTATTTATAGTCATAATCATCAACAAAATTCTAACTAAACTAAGCTAAAAACACACGCACAACGTAGAGAAAATAGTCCTAATCTAGTGACTCATCAATCACTCACAAGATAAGAATGCCACATCATCACTGCATGTTATGCAACTTGCTAAAATATCCTAACAAATTAAACCATATCTAAACAAAAAAAATATCCTAACAAACTTATTCTTACCTTGATAATCAATATAATCAACAAATTACAACCAGAATCACACAAGAATATGATCTACCAAAATCAACCAAAAATCGTCTAAATTGACGCCATAGAAGATCGTCCTACTTTGCGCAATTCTTGCGTTTTTCTTCAAATCTTCAAGAAACCTTTCAAGATTCAATCTTTTAATCAAGAAACCTTCAAGAAGTCATTTTCCATGTATATAAGGCTGTAAATGATGATTAAGACATTTCAAGCAGTAAAAGACTCAATGCCTAAAAATGAAAAAACCCTATCAAGTGATGTGGGAAAAACTCATAGGCAAAACCATCTTATTCCCCTAATTCCGCCATTCGTTCCTTTGCTTCAATGATCAAGTCTTTTCGTGTGTCACCATACACACCCATGATGATGTCTTTGAAGATCCCAAAAGACTTGAATCTCCATAAGCCATTATTTCCATTATTTCCCCCATGCTTGCATCATTCTTAGAAGCCATTATCAAACCTTTAAAGTTATCACCTTGTTTCGTATCATCCTCCTCTTCTTCAATAGAGATTGTCCTCAAACCTCGAAGTTGATCAACAAGAAAATTAGGAGACAAATCACCCATGTTGAACGTAGCATCCACACCATATTCTCCAAGTAATTCGAGTTTATATGCATTGTCCCCTATCTTGCTCACGACGTTGAATGGTCCATCACACCTAGGAATTAGCTTGTTTTTCCTATGATTAGGAAACCTTTCCTTTCTTAGATATAACCATACTAAATCTCCTTCCTTGTATGTGTGTTTGACTACGCATGTAACTTCTACATATATTCAATTTTAGCTAAAGCATCTTTATGAACGAGCTCACCTTTTGGAATAGCCACGAAAACAATAGGTAGCTTGGGATTGGCTCCATAAACAATTTCAAAAGGTGAATGCTTAGTTGCATATGTAGGTGAACAATTATAAGCAAACTCTGCCTGAGCTAACTTCAAGTCCCAATCCTTTTGTGTCTTGCTTACCAAACCACGAAGTAGAATGCCTAGGGTTCCGTTTGTGACTTTAGTTTGACCATCTGTTTGTGGATAATAAGAAGTACTGAAGAGTAGTTTCGTGCCTATCAAACGCCATAGTGATTTCTAGAAATAACTCATGAATTTCGTGTCCCTGTCACTTGCAATTGTTTTCGGAACCCCATGTAACCTAACAATGTCTCGAAAATATAGTTCTGCAACATTGACAACATTATCAGTCTTGTGACAAGGTATGAAGTGAGCCATCTTTGAAAACCTGTCAACCACAACCATTATAGCTTCCTTTTGCCTTGTAGTTCTAGGCAAACCAACTATAAAATCCATAGAAATATCAACCCAAGGGGCTTTCGGCACTGGCAATGGTGTGTAGAATCCCTTATGGAAGGATGCCTTGGCTTTTTAACAAACAGCACACTGTGAGATTACTGCTTCAACATCAGCAATCATTCTAGGCCAATAGAAATGTTCCTGCAACATTGTCAATGTTTTTGTAATACCTCAGTGACCTGTAATTCCACCCCCATGCGCCTCTCTAACGAGCAATTCACGAATTCTGCACTTAGGGATGCAAAGTAGATTTCCTTTGAATAAGAATCCATCATGTAGCACATAAGACCCCATTGAACCCTTTGTAAGTTGTGAATAAATAGGACCAAAATCTCCATCTTGCTCGTAATATTGTATAATCAACTCAAAACCAAGCAATTTGAAATTAAGAACACCAATATAAGCATACCTCCTTGATAGAGCATCAGCAACCATATTTAATTTGCCTTCTTTGTACTTTGATGAAAAGTGAAAAGACTGCAAAAATTCAACCTACTTAGCATGTCTTGGATTGAGTTTATGTTGGCCATTGATATGCTTCAGAGCCTCATGATCATAATGCAATACAAAGTGACTTGGACGCTGATAATGACTGCAGTGATCCAATGCTTGAACAATAGCATAGAATTCCTTGTCATAGGTAGAGTAGTTCAACTCTGCTCCATTCAATTTTTCACTGAAATAAGCTATAAGCCACTTACCTTGAACCAACACTGCACCAATCCCCTCGGCACTAGCATCTGTCTCAACTTCAAAAGGTTTCGAAAAGTCTGGTTAAGATAAGATAGGAGCTTGACAAAGCAATTTCTTCACCAATTCGAATGCCTTTTGCACATCTTTAGTCCATTTAAACTTTTCCTTGTTCTTTTTAATACACTCGGTCATAGGTGCTACCACAGAAGAGAAATTCTTCACAAATATTCTATAGAAAGAAGCTAAACCATGAAAAGCACGCACCTCAGTCACAAATTTTAGAACTGTCCATGATTCAATTGCTTCTATTTTCGAAGGATCAACTGAAACACCAACCTTAGAAACAAAGTAACCTAAGAACGTCACACTTGAGACCATGAACGAGCACTTTTCAAGCTTAGCATACAACTTCTGCTTCCTCAAAGTTTCGAACAGTTCTCTTAGATGCTGCAGATGATGTTCCACACTTGCACTATACACCAATATATCATCTAAGTAGACAACCACAAACTTTCAAGTTAAAGGTTTCAAAACTTCATTCATCAATCTCATAAAAGTACTAGGGGCGTTAGTGAGACCAAAAGGCATAACTAAACATTCATAGAGTCCTATTTTAGTTTTGAATCCTGTTTTCCACTCATCACCCTCTTTCATACGAATTTGATGGTAACCACCCCTCAAATCAATCTTAGTAAACAATTGAGAGCCAAACAATTCATCTAATAAATCATATAAATGTGGAATAGGAAACCTGTATTTAATGGTGATGTTATTTACAGCTCTAGAATTGATGCACATTCTCCATGATCCATCCTTTTTAGGAACAATAAATGTTGGTACAGCATATGGACACATACTCTCCCTGACATACCCTCTTGCCATCAACTCTTCAATCTGTGGTTGAATCTCTTTAGTTTCTTCTGGATTGCACCTGTAAGTTGGTTTATTAGGAATCTGAGCTCCAGGAACCAAGTCAATCTGATGTTCAATTCCTCTGATGGGTGGCAACTCTGGTCGCAATTCATTAGGAAATATGTCTTGAAATTCATGCAATAAGGGGCGCAACTCACGAGTAATGCTCATTGCTTTCTCTTGCACTTCCTTAGCCATTAACACATAGAGCTTCTCACAATTCTTCACCTCTTGCACCATAGCTTTCTCATCAATCAACAAAACACCCTTTTTATTGCTCACATCCTTCAAAAATTTTGAGCTTTCCGAAGGTTTCAACACAACTGGTTTTCCTTGTGCCTGTTTCTAATGATGTATATATTTATTCTTCCATCAAAATGTACAAATATGTCATACTGCGACGGTCTTTCAAGCAACATATGGCACTCATCCATAGGACATACATCACAAAGCACTTGATCATAGAAATTTCCAATCTTGAAACTAACCAGAGCTTGTTTATTCACCTTGACGTCACTTGTGTTACTGAGCCAATGTAACTTGTAACGTTGAGGATGTTCAGCGGTAGGAATCTCCAGATTGTTGATCAATATTCATAGAGAACCAGAGGGATAAGATAACGAGACCACCAAAAGTTGATGTGAATATTGATGAAAAATCACCACTCACAAAGATAGAAAACCAGTTCGGTTTTCTCTACAACCAAGTACAGGAAAAACGATGTAGGTCGAATAATTTTGTTAATTGATTAAAGCTATGCACCCTCAATTCTTAAAAATATCCTCACAAGAGTCTAAAGCCTAAATACCAACTCTTTCAAATTGTTCGAAATTTTCACACTCGAAAATTTCCTCACCTTCGGTTTTGGTTTGTTTTGTAGAAAACAAATAAAACTTAAACAATAATGTTTATTGAATTCACTAATCTGAATTTTTACAAACTAATGTTGAGATTATTTATAGTCATAATCATCAACAAAATCCTAACAAAACTAAGCTAAAAACAGACGCACAATATAGAGAAAATCGTCTTAATCTAGTGACTCATCGATGACTCATAAGATAAGAATGCCACATCATCACTGCATGTAATGCAACTTGCTAAAATATCCTAACAAACCGTATCTAAACAAAAAAAAATATCCTAACAAACTTAGTCTTACCTTGCTAATCAAGATAATCAACAAATTACAACCAGAATTACACAAAAATATGGTCTACCTAAATCAACCAAAAATCGTCCAAATTGACGCCATAGGAGATCGTCCTATTTTGCGCAATTTTTGCGTTTTTCTTCAAATCTTCAAGAAACCTTTCAAGATTCAATCTTTTGATCATGAAACCTTCATGAAATCATTTTCCATGTATATAAGGTTGTAAATGATGAGTAAGACACTTTAAGAAATAAAGGACGCAATGCCTAAAAATGAGAAAACCATATCAAGTGAAGTGGGATAAACTCAATGGTAAAACCATCTTATTCCCCTAATTCCGCCATTCTTTCCTTTGCTGCAATGATCTAGTATTTTCGTGTGTCACCATACACACCCATGATGATGTCTTTGAAGATCCTAAAAGCCTTGAATCTCCATAAGCCATTATGTCCATTATTTCCCCCATACTTGCATCATTCTTAGAAGCCATTATCAAACCTTCGAACTGATCACCTTGTTTCGTATCAAAATGACATTCAATATCCACAAAAATCAGGAAATAACATTCAAACAACATTCAATATCATATCAACAATGAGAAAAGAAATTAAGAAGGCAGAAAAAGAAGAAAATAAAACGCAATCTTTAAACTAGATAAAGGAATATATTGTTAACTACATTCCAAGATTTTGTCAACGGCTTGCCCGATTTCTAAAAGAAGCCTACTTTATTCCACATAGGTCAGCCCATCTGGAAATAATCAACTGACCTACAATGATAAGCTATTCCATATTTTGAAAGGGACAGTTGTATACCTATCAAAAATAAACCTACAACTCCACCTAATGCAAATAGGGAAGTAGGGATCGAATCCACATGAAAGCAATAAATTTCTACTAATTCTAAAAAGCTATTCTGTTGTAAAGGGCCTCTGAATCGATTGCAACTAACAAACTAATTACTACTCAAACAGAAATTAAACACGAAAATATATCAATAAACTAAGCCTAGGACATTGGTCCACCAAAAGTTAAACAATGAAATGAATAAAAATCAATTAACATATTAATGACTTCCTGAATTAAGGCACACCAATTCTCTCCAATCTAGCCTCCTTCAAATTTCCTCTATTGGCTCTCGCTCAATTACACTCGTTTTTCCTATTATCCCTGTGATCTAATTATCGTAATCTTACCTCTCGGCATTGATTTCGATAATATTAAACTAACAATCAAGCCTAGCTAGAATTTAATTAAAAGCAGCATGAATTGATAATAAGAATTCAGAAACAACATAAATCATATTAATCAATCATCAAACAACGCATTGAATTAACTCATAGATCCCCTAGTCTTAGAAAGGAAACTGCTCACACATATTAAAATTCACGAAAACAAATCAAGAGTAAAAACTAAAACTACAATAATAATAATTAATCAAAAACTAATCACTATAGACTTAACAAATTAAGAGCTTAAATCTAAAACATAAAAACTAAATCTTAAAACTAAAACCATCACTAAAAACATAAACTAAACATAAATATAAACTAAGAACATATATTCAATAACAATAGAGAAAGAATTGGAAAGAAACCTGAAATTTTGTTGATTGAATGAATGAACACAAGACTACCTTTTAGAGAGAGAGAGTGTGTATCTAAGCCCTGAGAATAATGAATAATTTCGTACCTAGGCTTGATAATAGGAATTCTATATGTACATAAGCTAAAAGAAGTCGAAAATCCTCGAATAATGCGTGAAAGTCAATCCACCCCGGCACTCGAGCACAGTGCACTCGAACCAGGCGGAAGCAATTCACCTAGGCGCATTGCACCTTGGGTCCTGGGGCCTTCTCGCTCGATCGTTTACTTCAAATCTCGAATTTTTAGCTTCAATTAGCCATCTAATTCCCGTCTTAACTCTCTTTTGGCTCCTTAAAAGTAATCAAGGCCTTAATTATTGATAGCCGAATAATACGCGAAAACAGATGCAAAAGCACCAGTTCCTACATTATTTAGCAAACCGAAGCACAAGGCACTGATAGCAACCAAATTAGTACAATTAGGCTAAAAAGAGCCTTGTTAGAGACAATAACTATATAAAACGAGAGTAAATCATGAACATAAAATGCTCTTACAAAATTCCCCCAAGACAAACCTTTGCTTGCCCCCAAGCAAATGAATCAAACTAACAATGACTACACCCCTAAAGCTTTGTAAAACAAAATCAACTCAAGCAACTCCGAGCATGTAAGTTCCTATAGTAACATATCAAAATCCCCTGATCGCCATCCACTTAAATCAAAATCACCGAGCCACACAGGTGTAGGTGACAATGGTAAAGATTAATAGCGTTGTGGATGATAGTGGTGGCTTTATAGATGGCTATCACAACAATCACCATTAGTAACTCATACATTCTTTTGGTGGAGTAAAGTGTTAATTGATAATGGTGTATTCAATTATTGGTGTACCATTGAATAATCTCTTTATAGCATGGATGGTGGATTAAGGGGAATAAGCTAGTTTTTGCCTATGGGTTTTTACCCACTACAGTTGCTAAGATTTTTCTCATTTCAGGCATAGTTGTTTTCTACCTAAAGGTCAAGGGAAAGGCATTCGTGAAGTTTTGTTGATTAAAAGATTCGTTCTTGGAAGGTTTCTTGAAGATTAAGGACATTTCATGAAATTGCGCAGAAAAAAAAGAAGCATGGGAGTTGCGTGTTTTTTGACGATTTTGTGGGATGTTGGGTGTCTTTAAAATTCTATGATTTTTGGGGAATTTTTAGTGAATATGTTGTGTATTAGATTATTAGTTAAATTTTTACAATAAATTTAAGTTATTTAGGATTTTTTGCAAGTTGCAAAGAAATAAGGTCAAGTTGGCAAGTTGATCATACAATTTGTGCAAGTGGGTTTGTGGCCAGTTTTTCATAGGGTCAAGTGGACAAGTTGCCACGTGATTCTTTTGTTTTTTTAGGGTTTTTTTAGGATTAGTTAGGGTTGTTAGAGGTTTGTTAGGATTTGCTTGATGGTTGTGCTATAAATAACCTCAATTCTATTGTAACTAATCATATACAAGTTTTCAATAAAAAAATTTCAAGTTGCAAAATTCATTGTTATTTTTTGTGAGTGTGACCATACGAAAATTCCATGGAGTGGTTCGAGTATTTTGTGAGTTTAAGCTACAAAATATTCACTTTTAGTTTTAGGCTTTGTGAATGAGTGTTCTCACAAACATTAAAACAACCTTAGCAATAGATTGTTGAGTGTTCCAATCTAAACCTAGAATCGTAAATTGCGCAGATTGTGAGTCTTCCAATGTACTCAATATATATTTAATCAATCTATCTTAAGTTTAAGCCCTTAGTTTGAACATAAGATATAGATCAAAGATATAGAGGTCTATAGCTAGAACCTCATAGGATGTCACTCCACACATTTGTGTTGAGCATATAAACAATGTAGCTCACCCTTACCTCCCAACCACAAAACAATATATAATGCAAATGCACAAATTGTTTCAAAGCAATTTTGAGAGACCCAATCGCACATCACACACCACATGCAAGTGTTTAAGCTTACTCACTCAACCTAATGCAAAGTCGACTCGAAATGCAAGTAATACTCACTTACTTTTGCAATTGACTTACTTCACAGGAACTAAAAATTTGTACACGCCGATAAAAAAATATCTTTATTAAGCTTTTAATGTGGCTAGGGTGGTGGGTAGAATAAATTTCGGATAATGTGGTGGAAAATGCGGGTTATAAGTATATGAAATTGAAGAACATCCAAAAACTCCACAAAACATCAACATCTCCAACATTCAACTCCATCAAACAAAATCTTATGAAATTCACATCACACCATAAAACTTTCAACTCAACAATACTTCCGATATTCACAAGCCTTCTTTCTTTTCTTCTTTTGATCTTCAACTTTTTTTTTCAGTTTTTTCATTTTCTTTTCTTTTCCTTTTTTTTCAACACTTTAAATATTTTTCAACCTTTTCAAATATTTAGGTCCACGACTCTTAATGACATGTCTTTGCTAAAATAAAATAACATAGACAAAATAATCACACACACATAACTAGGCTCAATATAAGACTTAAACTTTTCAATTTTTTTTTCTCAACGCATAACTAGCCCAGACATTGGTATGCAGAGCCTTACTGTGATCGAAACCCATCATTAAAACTTTAATAAATATTGATTCCAACATACTTTTCCAACATCCTCTAAAACCTCCATCAAATGCATAACAACAATACCACAACTCCACTACTCCCCCAAGCCATGCTTGGCCACCATATAAACAATGAAGCACGGCTAAAAAGGGTTGTAATGTGGAAAAATGCCTAAAATTGAAAAATCTGAAGGCTCCTAAAACAAATGAAGGCCTTTTATCATTCACACATGAAACACACCAAAACCAAGTTACTAGAGTCAAAAGCCAAAACATGGTTAATACAAGCACCAGGAACTAAGCACACAAGAAAGGAAATAAGCATATAATAATGTATGCCGCTCAAATCCTCCTGTTATCTAGCTAAATCCTCTACTCTACACATGGCTCTAGTGGCAAGGTAAGAAATTGCTTCAAGATAAATAAAGTTCAAGTCCAAGTTGGCAATTCCCTACACATAGCTCATCACATGCCCAAATCAACCAAAAACATTATAAAGAAAATGTGGGGCATAGGGAAGTCACCATCTATCCAATTAAACACATTCATCATCATTCAATCAATAAAAACTGAGAAAGCAATAAAAACTAAACTATGAAAGCAGTACATTATTTTGGTCATATGTAAACTCCTACTTCTAACAAGTAGTACAAACCATATGAATAACCTAAGAAAGCAACATAATCAAATCAAAAAATATATATATACTAAGAAAGCAAGTAAAACATACCTCCCCCAAGCTAGACTCTGCAATGTCCTCAGTGCTGAAAGGAGTAGGGATTATGATCAACTAATTAGGATCCTGGAGGAAAGCGTCAGTGTCCTCACTCTTCTCAACATTATCATCAACACCACAAACTCTAGCTCCAGCACCAGCATCCTGCTAGTGCCCTCTCCATGTACCCCATAACCACTATGAGGGAGTGTACCAGGAAGGATAAGGGCTTGCTGGTTGAACCATACCCGTCCTGGCAAAGTGGTCATATATTGGGTACATGGCCAATCTATGATCCTACTATAAAGTAGCAAACTGTTCCATCTTCTGTTATTGCTGAATTTGGATCCTGCTGCAGCTATCCTATACCAATCCTCCTATCAACTTCTCCTACATAGTGATTACTAGGTCCGACTTCCTTAGAAGGGATGAGAGTGGACGCCTGGCCCCGCCCGGCTGCCCTCTCCTTGCATATGTCCACTGGCTAGTGGTGGTGGTGTTACTAGAACAAGAGATCAAGGGCATGGTCCAGAGATCCTGATCGGGTGCCAAACTAGTGATGGTGGGGTTGGGCAAAACAGCAAATGGTTTCTTTTGTGAACCAACATACCACCGGAATCTGCGGCCGTCTGTGGAGTAGATCCACTCACAAATTTAAAAATAATCTTAATCCAAATATCGAATACCCACTACAGGGTACGCTTAACAGCAAAGTCAATCCAATATTTACGAGCAATTAAAGTAATCAAACCACCAAAAACAATATTATTAACAGTAGGCCTACCATGTCGATCTAAACTTGCAAAAGTGTTGCACTGAGTTTGCGAATGTACAACAAAGTAAAGAGAAATAAGAATCCTATACAGGCAAGAGACACACAACAAGTGTTGGCCCATAATCATGATCTCTCTAATGGTGACAGTGTCGGCCTCATGGCGGCCAAAGATAGTCCATCCCATAAAGCGATCTACCATATGGGCCGATGGTTGATGCATTAAATTAGCAGAGTTGTGTTGCTAATTCTCCGTCATTTGACCAGTCAACCTATTCCACAACTCAACATCATTAAATTCTTTGGGAGCCTTCTTCTTACCCATAAAAGACAATTAAAAAACAAAGTTGAAATCCGCTAAAGTTTCATACCGTTCCTCTCTTAATAGTCAGAAAGACACACTCCTAGTGGGCTTATGCGGGTTCGGTTGATCCACCCTAAAACTAGACATAAACTCAAAAGTTCTATCGGCATAGGTTGGCACATCCATAGAAAAAAAAACATCTCCATAACCATATTCCTACGACATTCCCTGTCTTCTTCAACAATTCCTAAAGCATGTAACAATTTATGATCTAAAAAGCGAGTAGGAAAAATGGGGCGTTGTTTAAGTGTAATAAACTTTTCACGTTCTTTATTGGAGGAAAAACTTACCATGGGGAACTCCGAGTCCTGTGGGATGGCCTCTTGTTTTCGTTTCCTCCTCCTTGCCGCTCCACTTGATTCTCGTCTTTGCCTCTTGGATGCCATCGATAATACCTTGTTGATTTTTTTTTTAAATAAGTTAGGGTTTTGGGTAGTGTGGATTTTGGGAGTTTTGGTGATTTTTGTTGTGAGAGGAAGAGAGAGGGTGAAAAATAATGAAGTTTGGTGAAGATTTAAGGTGATTTGGAGTTAACATAAGGAAGATGTAGAGTTTTGAAATTTGAATGACTTTATGATTAATGGTGGAATTGGGGGTTTATGAGAGAGAAAGTAAAAATAAAGGTAGGAAGCGAGAGAAAAAGATAGAGATGAAGTGAGGAAAGTGGTGGGTCGAAGAAGAAAAAAGGGAGAAAGAGGGTACTCGTAGCTATCATTACGCCCCGA
>PYUH01000329.1:167293-275605 GCA_016808085.1 Suaeda aralocaspica | reverse complement strand
AGAAGAAAAAAAGGAGAGAAAGCGGGGTACTCGTAGCTATAATTACGCCCCGACCCCCCCCCCCCCGCCCCGAATCGCCCGACTCAAGTGCACTAGGCCTGGGCACCCGGGCGGAATGCATACCTCACAATTTTTTCTAAGTGTCGAAATTTGTGTTGTGCGCTCGACATTTTGTCACTTTGCCTGGACCCCCTATTTTTACCCGGCCACCCAGGCAGAATGAACTGCCTCTTGATTTTTCAAATTTTCAAATTTTTCTAAGTATCAGGATTCGTGATGCTCGCTCGGTAGAAATTCATCTCACCCGGACCCCCTTCACTGTGCCCGGCCACTTGGGCACATCGCGTTCTTTGAATTTTTTTCTTGAGCTTTTTCTTCCTTTTCTTTCTTCCTCTAGGAAAATACGCTCCCCTAAACTTCAACACTCCAGGAAAACTCAAAAAACTCATTAGTCCCTCACGCTCACTCACTAAGAAAAACTAAACTATACAAAAAATACAAAAAATAAGAAAAGAAAACTACTAAACTACTTACGGGTTTCCTCCCGAAAAGCGCTTGTTTAAGGTCATTAGCTTGACCGTGTTACCTCATGACTCATAGTGGGTGAGTGTTGTGGAAGGTAACTTCCTCAACTAATCCAACGACGTCTCCTTCATAGTAATGCTTCAGGCAATGACCATTCCCCCTTGTCATTTTGAACCTTAACGAATCCATACCAGCTTACCATGGTGACAATAAAGGGTTCGCTCCATCCAGAGCTTAGCTTTCCAGGGAAAGCTTTAATCTAGAGTTGAATAAGATTACTTTATCACAAACTTGGAACTCCTTCCTTGTGATTCGCCTGTCGTGCCATTTTTATCTATTCTCCTTTTGGCACTATCATATGCTCTTGATCGAAACTCGTCCAAATCATTTAATTGAAGTAGCATCTTCTTACGTACAAGCTTGGCATTCATATTAATCTCTTTCACCATCCAGTAGGCCTTGTATTCTAACTTGACTGGTAGATGGCATGCCTTTCCATACACTATCCGATAAGGATATGTACCGATAGGTGTCTTGAATGTCGTTCTATATGCCCATAATGCATCGTGAAGCTTGCTACTCCAATCTTTTCTCGTTTTTGCAATTGCCTTCTCTTAGATGAACTTAATTTATCAATTAGAGATTTCAACTTGGCTGCTAGTCTATGGATCATGATAAACTAACCTGGGACGATGGTAGACTCCATACATCTCAAGAAATTTAGTCAGCTGTTTCTCATGGAAGTGAGAACCCCCATCATTAATAATAGCTCGAGAAACTCTAAATCTCAAAAAAATAACCTATTTAAACAACCTTGGCACAGTATTAAAGTCCGCATTGGGTGTTGCAATGGCTTCTACACACTTCGAAACATAGTCTATGGCCACCAATATGAACCTATTTCCATTGGAAGAAGGCAATGGTCCCATGTAGTCAATACCCCCTACATCAAATATCTTAACTCTAGTATCCCATTTTGAGGCATCTCATGATGTTTTGAAACATTTCCAGTCCTTTGGCATCCCATTTTGGCTTACTCTAGTTTTCCAGTCCTCAAAATATTTTGAGGTATCTCAGGACGTGTCAAAAATCTCGAGCATCCTTGAAGAGAGTAAGCTAATAAAACCCAAATTGCAGTAACTTAAACTCCATAAAACTCCCAATTGCATGACTACCGTAAGGTGATGAGTGGCAATGGCTTAGGATCCCATAAAACTCCCAATCAGAAACACACCGTCGGTATAGACCATCGTCATATTCTCGAAATATATCCGGGTCATCCCAAAAATATCATCGAACATCATGTAGAAACCGCTTCTTTTGCTATGATGAAAGGTTAGGAGGCAAGACAGCTCCTACAATGTACTTTGCAAAATTGGCGAACCATGGTGACTTAACTGCAACAGATAGCATATGATCGTCGGGGAGGAGTCATCTATAGGTGCAAGCAATGCATCTTCAAAACGAATTATGGATAGCTAATCAGCTACTACATTATCCGCTCCCTTTTTATCACGAATCTCGAGGTCAAATTCTTTCAGTAATAAAATATATTTGATCAATAGTGGCTTTGCTCCCTTAGATTCTTAGCTATGAGGTACTTCAAAGCAACATGGTTAGTGCATACAACCATTTTTGAGCCAAAAGATATGATCAAAACTTGTAAAGTGCATACACAATACCTAGCAACTCCTTTTCAGTGGTGGCATAATTGACTTGAGCTGGATCAAGTGTCTTGCTGACATAGTAAATTACATGTGTGACTTTCTCATTCCTTTGACCTAGAACCGCTCCAACTGCATAGTGATGTGAATATTGATAGCAATCGCCACTCACAACAATGTAGTCGAGTTTCAACTCTCTAAAGAAACACCAAGAGTTTTACACTAGGGAATTTTCGAACAAATATGTGTTTGATTAAAGCTTTAAGCACCCTCAAACTCACTTTGTTCTCACGTGAATACAAAGATAAAGCACCAATTGAGAGACTAAGGTATATTGTTTTTGAACAAAAATAATAAGGAAAAGAGCACAACTTCAACGTTGATTTTTATTACTCCAAACAATCAATGTTGTTACAAAGAAATCTCAAGGCTATTTATTGAATAACGTAAGTCTATATCCTAAAAACTTCCTAGGACTAAAACAAACAATAAACACTCGTGAAAATCAAAGAAAAAGGCCCCAACTTGTCCACTTACACAAGTTACACAACAAACTCAAGATAAGATTGCCACATCATCTTATCACTTTATCTAATCTTGCTAACAAAATCTAACTAACTCTAGCTAACTAGATTCTATTCTAACAACTTGAATAATTAATTAATTAACAAAATAATCAGCAAATCTACCCCAAAAATACACGTCATTTTGAACATGCCCAAGACTCTTGAAAATCATCAAAATTCTCGCCACAAAGCATTCGCTATTTTTGCGCCATTTCAAGAACTTCTTCCAATCTTCAAGAAATGCTTCAACATTTAATCTTTTAATCAAGAAACCATACTCCATGTATTTTATGATGATTATGATGATCAAGACTCAACATGAAATGAAGACACCTATGCCTGAAATGAGAATAACCTTAGCAACTACAGTGGGAAAAAAACCCATAGGTAAAAATGCTAACAATAAACACCAAAAACACTATTGAAATCTTTTAGTGAGGATTTTAGTTGCATGTGACCATGCACAAATCAATGTTAGATTTACATGCACCCAATTTACTTGTGTCACCAAAGGCCACCAGTTCCTCCAATGTTGCATTATTCTTAGTTGCATCGATCAAACCGTCGAAATTTTCCTGATATATACCTTGATTCATATTATCCTCCTATTCTTCAGAAGAGTTTCTCCTCAAACCTCGAAGTTGATTATCAAGAACATAGGTAGCCAAACCACTAATGTTAAAAGTTGCATGAACTCCATATTCTCCTGGCAACACTAACTAATACGCATTCTCCTCTACCTTTTTCACGATTTTAAAAGGACCGTCACATCTTAGCATGAGTTTATTCCTTCGTTGCTTTGGGAACCTTTCCTTGCCCAAATGCAACCACACCAAGTCTCCTTCCTTGTAAACATGGTAATTCTTGAGCCTATTAGCTCATTCCTTGTAAGTATCATTCACCTTTTCAATCCTGGCTCTGAATTCTGCATGCAATTTCTTCATGTAATCTACCTTAGACTTTGCATCTATGTTCACTAACTCACCTTTAGGAATACTAATGAAATCAATTGGCATCTTTGGGTTTATACCATACAATACTCGATGTGAATTTTCGTGTGAACAAAAACTCACAAAGGGATATACTAAAATTTCGAATCTATAAAGACCCAGTCACCAAGATTCTTAATTTTAGGTTGATCAATTAGTCCTTTGATTAAAGCCTAAGCACCCTCAAAGGTACTAATTAAATCACAAGAGTATAAAGAATTTAATCACCAACTCTTAAATTTCGGATTTTTGTTTTCAAGTAAACAAACAACTTTTTTTTATTCAACTCCAACTTCATTAATCACATCCTAATGTTGAGATTATTTATAGGTATAATCAACAACAAAATCCTAACTAAACTAGACCAAATAAACCAGCCAAAGACTAGGAATTTCGTCGCTTACAACACACACACACACGCACAACAAGATAAAGATAAGCATGCCTCCTCATCATGCAACTTACACTTGATCTTATCTTGTCTAACAAACTCTAACTAACTACCAAATCAAGAAAATATCTTAACAACTTATCTAAATAAATAATTAACAAGATAATCATCAGATTTTAAACTAAAAATTACAAGAATCCTTGCTGCCCAAGTACTTGGAAAAAAATCGCAAAAACACGCCCCTAAGATTTCGTCCTTTTTGCGCAATTTTTTTCAAGGATCTTCAAGAACTTCAAGAAATGCTTCAAGATCCAATCTTTTAATCAAGAAACCTTCAAGAATCTGTCTTCCATGCATTTAAGGATAATTATGATGATCAAGAATCACCAAGAATTAAAAGACACAATGCCAAATATGAGAAAAACCCTAGCAAATGCAATGGGAAAAAAAGTCATAGGCAAAAACCATCTTGTTCCCCAATCCACCATTCTTTGCCTCAATTTGCGTGCCACATATTGACGTGTGACCATGCATACGCAAATCCCTACCTTGGATGCACCCATATGGTTGATATTTCCATAAGCAACTAATTCACCAATGGTTGCATCATTACCACCATCTTCGAAGTTGATTGCAACACTGTTTATCTTTCCACTACCATTATCAATCTTGTCACTGGTGCTTGCATCATCCTCCCCTTCATCAAAAGAGTTTGACCTCAAACTTCGAAGTTGTTCAACTGGTATATATGGAGATAAATCACCAATATTAAAAGTTGCATGAACCCCATATTCACCTCGTAGCTCAAGCTGATAAGCATTATCACCAACTTTATTCAAAATTTTGAATGGCCCATCACATCTAGGCATCAATTTATTTTTCCTGTGGTTAGGAAACCTTTCCTTCCTGAGATGTAGCCAAACCAAATCACCTTCCTGAAATGTGCGTGGGTTTTTATGCTTATTGGCTCGCGATCTATAGTGATCATTCACCTTTTCAATCCTTGCTCTGATATGTGCATGTAATTTCTGCATATATTCAATTTTATCCAAAGCAGTTTTATGAACCAACTCACCTTTAGGAACGCAAATGAAATCAATTGGCCATTTAGGGTTAATGACATAAACCTTCAAAAGGTGAATGTTTGGTTGCATAAGTAGGTGATCTGTTGTAGGCAAACTCAGCATGCGCCAATTTCAAATCTCAATCCTTCTGAGTTTTGCTTACAAATCCACGCAATAATACTCCCAAGGTCCTGTTCGTCACTTCAGTCTGCCAATCAGTTTGTGGATGATAGGAAGTACTAAAAAGTAACTTGGTACTAACCAACTTCCATAGTGATTTCCAAAAATAGCTCATAAATTTTGAATCCCTGTCACTGACAATTGTTTTAGGAATCGAATGATATCCCTAAAGTATAGCTCTACAACATTAACACCATCGTCAGTCTTATGAAAAGGAGTAAAGTGTGCCATCTTCGAAATTTGTCCACCACCACCATGATTGAATCCTTATTTCGCACAGTCCTAGGTAGCCCAACAATGAAATCCATTGAGACATCTTCCACGGGACTACCAGGAACCAGTAATGGCGTGTATAACCCTTGGTGAAAAGTTGCTTTAGCCTTCTGACATATAGCACATTGAGAACTTACAGCTTCCAAATCTCTAATCATCGTAGGCCAATAAAAATGTTCTTGCAGCATGCTCAGTGTTTTAGCAATTCCAAAATGCCCTGTAAGACCTCCTCCCTGTGCCTCTCTGACCAATAATTCCCTGATTGACTAATTAGACACGCATAATCGATTCCCTTTAAATAGGAACCCATCATGTAAGACATAGGATCCCACTACTCCACTTCCCAGTTGTTGCACTATAGGACCCAATTCTACATTAGATTCATAATATCTCTTGATATGTTCTAAACCCAACAGCTTGCAATTCAGGACACTAATCAACACATATCTTCTGGAAAGTGCATCTACCACCACATTAGACTTGCCATCCTTATATTTAGATGAAAAATTAAAAGATTGAAGGAACTCAACCCATTTGACATGTCTAGGATTCAGTTTCTGCTCACCATTGATATGTTTCAGTGCTTCATGATCAGAATGCGGAATGAAATGGTTAGGTCTCAAATAATGACTCCAATGATCCAGAGCCCTAACAATTGCATAAAGTTCCTTATCATAAGTTGAATAATTCAACTTGGCTCTATTCAATTTTTCAATGAAATAAGCAGTTGGCTTTTTACCCTGCACTAAAACTGCTCCAATTCCCACATTGCTTGCATCTGTTTCTACTTCAAAAGGTTTTGAGAAATCAGGCAATGCCAGAATAGCTGTGGCATAGCATATTCTTGATCTTTTCGAATGCAATCTGCGCCTCTTTTGTCCATTCAAATTTCTTATCCTTTTTAATGCATTCAATCATAGGAGTAACAATGGATGAGAAATTTTTGACAAGCCTCCTATAGAAAGAAGCCAAACCATGGAAAGACCGTACTTCAGTCACATTGGTGGGTGTTGGCCAGGACTTAATTGCGTCAACTTTGGATTGATCAACTGAAACCCCATCATTTGACACTACATAACCCAGAAACGTCACACTCTGCACCATAAAATAACACTTTTCCAGTTTTCCGTACAGCTTTTGCTATCTCAAAGTCTCAAAAACTTGTCTTAGATGATGTAGATGATCTCCAATTCTTCTGCTATAAATCAGTATATCATATAAGTACACAACAACAAATTTACCCAAATATGGCTTCAAAACTTCGTTCATAAGTATCATAAACGTTCTAGGGGCGTTAGTGAGTCCAAAAGGCATGACTAACCACTCATAGAGACCTAATTTAGTTTTGAAAGCTGTTTTCCATTCATGCCCTTCGCTCATACGAATTTGATGGTACCCACTTCTCAAATTAATCTTTGAAAACACATGGGAGCCATATAACTCGTCCAAAAGACCGTCCAGCATAGGAATTGGAAACCTGTACTTGATTGTGATGTTCTTTACAGCTGTAGGAGCAATGCACATGCGCCAAGATCCGTCTGTTTTTTGGAACAATCAGTGTTGGTACAGCATAAGGACTTATGCTCTCCTTCACGTATCCCCTCTGCATCAATTCTTCAATCTGCCGTTGTATTTCCTTAGTCTCCTCAGGATTGCATCTATACGCTGGTTTATTAGGAATCTGAGCACCTGCGGTTAAGTCAATCTGGTGTTCAATGCCCCTATTGGGAGGTAAACCTGGTGGTAAGTCATCTGGAAATACATCTTCAAATTCCTTCAATAGTGGTTGAAGAATTTTAGGGATTGCAGATGTTTCAACTCTCACGTCTTTGGCCATCAACAGAAGTACTTGCTGGAATCAGTCAATTCCCTCTCCAATTCCTTAGGATTAGTCAAAAACACTCCCTTTTTATTCTCCACATTCAATTGCATCTTGTTTTGCGCCACTTTTAGAGGTTTCAAAGCAATTGGCTTGTCAGTTTCCTGTTTCTTGATGATGTAGACATTGGTTCTTCCATTATACTTCACAAATCGATCATATTACCACGGTCTACCAAGCAATATATGACAAGCATCCATTGGACTGACATCACATATCACATAATCCTCAAATTTACCAGTCTTGAAATTTATCAGTGCTTGCTTAGTCACTTTGACATCACTGGTGTTGCTTAGCCAATGTAACTTGTAAGGTTGAGGATGATTGTATGTGGGTTGATTCAATTTCTGAATCAATAGAGTAGAGACCACATTAGTACAGTTGCCACTGTCAATTATCACATCACATAGCCTGCCCAGTACATTACACCTGGTCACGAAAATTTTGTCCCTCTGGTTCTCTTCAATTGGCGCAGGTTTAGACTGAAGAACCCTCTTGAAGACCAATGCTTGACCCTGTGTTTCTGCCTCCACTTCTTCCATATCATTGCTGCTTTGTTCTTCTTGGGAATCAATATCTTCGTCCTCCCCTTCTTCAAGAAGAACATCTAAGTAGGCATCTTCGATTTCCTTTGCTTCCCTAGCAGTGATTACTCTGGAGTTTGGGCAACTTTTTTTGTATGTGTCCTACTCCTTGACATTTAAAACACTTCCTGTTGTCTTCAGGGATTGTCAGTGGTTTGATTGGAGTGGATGCCCTTTTATCATTGTCAAATTTAGGTTTAGCACTAGTTGGTTGGGAATACTCCACTTCCTTCTTGGACTCATAGGATTTAAAGAATGCTTTTGGCTTCTTTGAATTCCCATGTTTTTCTACCCTGAGTGCCACTTTACAGATCTCATCATAGATCCAGTAGGGTTGTAATTCTACTTTTTCCCTAATGGATCCATCCAGCCCTGCCACAAACCGAACAACTTTGTAATCTTCCTTTTGCTCTATATCACACAATATCAGCAATTTTTCGAAAGCATTGATATACTCCTCAACACTTTTCTGTCCTTGTTTTAGGGTGTGCATCTTTAGGAAATTGTTCTGTTCATATTCATGTGGTACAAATTTTTTTCTCAATTCCCTTTTCAATTTGCGCCAAGAACAAATTTTCGATCTTCCTTCTTTTTTGCATTTTCTTTGTAATCCTTTATACCACAAACTAGCATAAAATGTTAGTTTTAATTCTGCCACTCTAAAGGCTTTATGATCATCATATTCCTTGTAATTAAAAATCCTTTCGTTTCTCCTAAGCCAATCAAGGAAAGTTTCTGGATCTAAACTGCCGTTGAACTCAGGAACATCCAACTTTAAGCTACGATCACCATCCTTCTGTTTGTCACGCATCCTATGCCTGTTTCGGTCATCTTCTTCACTTGAGCTAGTGTCATATTCACGCCTAGGCTTGCGTGCACTCCTATTTGTATTTTCATCACTTGAACTTGTGTCACTTTCATCAATTGCGTGACCCTTCTTTTTATTTTTCGTACTTCCTGATACAACATTCATAACTTTTTCCAAGTTGGTTTGCAATTCTCTAATTTCATTGTCTCTTTTGATTTCTCTGGCTTGTTCTAAGGAATCCTCTTCCAAAATTTGCAGGAACTTCGTCACCACCACTTGCCATAATAATGTTGTTTCAAGTGTTTTGATTAATTAATGAGCACTTGAGTATAAAAGACCTCTCAATGAAAGCACCAAATTTGATGTGAATTTTCATGTGAACAAAAACTCACAAAGGGATATACTAAAATTTCGAATCTATAAAGACCCAGTCACCAAGATTCTTAATTTTAGGTTGATCAATTAGTCCTTTGATTAAAGCCTAAGCACCCTCAAAGCTACTAATTAAATCACAAGAGTATAAAGAATTTAATCACCAACTCTTAAATCTCGGATTTTTGTTTTCAAGTAAACAAACAACTTTTTTTTATTCAACTCCAACTTAATTAACTACATCCTAAAGTTGGGATTATTTATAGGTATAATCAGCAACAAAATCCTAACTAAAATAGACCAAATAAACCCGCCTAAGACTAGGAATTTCGTCGCTTACAACACACACACACACACCATAAGATAAAGATAAGCATGCCATCTGATCATCATGCAACTTGCACTTGATCTTATCTTGTCTAACAAACTCTAACTAACTACCAAATCAAGAAAATATCCTAACAATTTATCTAAATAACTAATTAACAAGATAATCATCAGATTTTAAGCTAAAAATTATAAGAATCCTTGCTGCCCAAGTACTTGGAAAAATTCGCAAAAACACGCCCCCAAGATTTCGTCCTTTTTGCACAATTTTTTTCAAGAATCTTCAAGAAATGCTTCAAGATCCAATCTTTTAATCAAGAAACCTTCAAGAATCGGTCTTCCATGCATTTTAGGATAATTATGATGATAAAGACTCACCAAGAATTAAAAGACTCAATGCCAAAAATGAGAAAAACCCTAGCAAATGCAATGGGAAAAAAAAAACTCATAGGCAAAAACTGTCTTGTTCCCCAATCCACCATTCTTTGCCTCAATTTGCGTGCCACATTATTGACATGTGACCATGCACACGCAAATCCCTACCTTGGATGCACCCATATGGTTGGTATTTCCATAAGCAACTAATTCACCAATGATTGCATCCTTACCACCATCTTCGAAGTTGATTGCAACACTGTTTGTCTTTCCACTATCATTATCAATCTTGTCACTGGTGCTTGCATCACTACTTCAAGGGGTGAATGTTTTGTAGCATATGTTGGTGATCTATTGTAAGAAAATTCAGCATGAGCTAACTTCAAATCCCAATCCTTCTGCGTCTTGCTCACCAAACCCCTCAAAAGAACGCCCAAAGTATGATTAGTAACCTCTATTTGGCCATCAGTCAATGGATGATAGGATGTACTGAACAACAGTTTAGTCCCTACCAATCTCCAAATGGATTTCCAGAAGTAACTCATGAACTTAGTATCCCTATCACTGACTATAGTTTTCGGCACTCCATGTATCTTCATTATTTTTTGAAAGTAAAGATCAGCTACATTAATGGCATCATCTGTCTTATGGCAAGGAACAAAATGCGTCATTTTTTAGAATCTATCCACTACAACCATGGTAGAATCCTTTCCTCTTGCTGTTCTAGGCAATCCAACTATGAAATCTGTACAAACATCTTCCCAAGGAAATTCTGGAACAGGTAATGGAGTATACAAACCTTGATGAAAGGATGCTTTTGCCTTCTGACAAGTAGCACACTGAGATATAATAGCTTCAACATCTGCAATCATCTTAGGCCAGTAAAAATATTCCTGTAACATAGTAAATGTTTTCGTGATTCCAAACTGTCCTACTAGTCCTCCTCCATGAGCTTCTCTCACCAATAAAACTATGATTGAACACTTAGGAATGCATAGGATATTTCTGTTGAATAGAAAAAAAAATCATGTAACACATAAGACCCTAGAAGCCCCTTCGTCATCTGCGCCAAAATAGGGCCAAAATTCTCTTCCTTCTCATAGTACTCTATGATAAGATTTATTCCAAGCAACTTAAAGTTTAAAACACCTATGAGAGCATATCACCTTGACAAAGCATCAACCACTACATTCGATTTGCCAGTCTTATACTTAGATAAAAAGTGAAAAGATCGTAAAAATTCTACCAACTTTACTTTACGAGGATTCAGCTTATGTTGACCATTGATATGTTTCAAAGCTTCATGATCTGAGTGTAGAATAAAGTATTTGGGTCTGAGATAATGACTCCAATAATCCAAAGCTTGAACAATGGCATAAAACTCCTTATCATAAGTAGAATAATTAAGTTTCTCCCTATTCAACAACTCATTAAAATAAGCAATTGACCTCTTATGCTGAACCAAAACTCCTCCAATACCAACACCACTTGCGTCAGTCTCCACCTCAAAAGACATCGAAAAGGCAAGTAATGTTAGAATTAGTGTGTTACAAAGCAATTTCTTGATCAGATCGAATGCTTCTTGCGCCCCTAGGATCCACTCAAACTTCCCCTTATTCTTCTTGATACATTCAGCCATAGGAGCAACCACAAATAAAAAATTCTTCACAAATCTCCTATAGAATGATGCCAATCCATGAAAAGCTCTTACATTAGTAACACTCTTGGGTACAAGCCATTATTTAATAGTTTCCACTTTAGATGGATTAACAAAAATCCCATCCTTTGAAACTATGTAACCCAAAAATGTCACACGAGGCACAAAAATCCCATCCTTAATGATGTAAATATTGATAGGAAATCACCACTCACAACAAAGTAATCTAGTTTCCACTCTATAAAGAAACACTAAGAGTTTAGGCTAGGGAATTTTCGAACAAAATTGTGTTTTATTAAATCTTAGCACCCACAAACTCACTTTTTCTCTCAGATGAATCTAAAGCAAATGCACCAATTCACAAAATATAGGTTTAATTGTTTTTGAACGAAAACAGTAGGAAAAACGCACAACAATATGTTGATTTTTATTTCACCAAACAATCTATGTTATTACAAAGAAATCTCAAGGCTATTTATAGAATAACCAAGGACAAAATCCCAACAACTTACTAGGACTCAAAGAAACAAAAACTCACGTGAAAAGCAGGAAAAAAATCGCCCAACTTGGCCACTTTCCCAACTTGCATAACAAACTCAAGATAAGATTGCCACATCATCTTGCCACTTGATCTTTATCTTGCTAACAAACTCTAACTAACTAGATTATATTCTAATAACTTGACTAAATAATTAATTAAAAAGATAATCTGCAAATCTCCCTAAAATTACACGCCATTTCCATCATGTCGATGTAGCTTGAAAATCGTCAAAAATCACGCCACAACCCATCGCTATTTTTGTGCCATTTTTAAGGACTCTTCCAATCTTCAAGAAATGCTTCAAGATTCAATCTTTTAATCAGGAAACCATTCTCCATGCATTTTAGAATAATTATGATGATCAATAATCAACATGAAATGAAGACACCTATGCCTGAAATGAGAAAAACCCTAGTAACTGCAGTCGGATAAAACCCCTATGCAAAATATCCACTAAACACTATAAACATTAATAAAATCTTTTGGTGAGGATTTAATTGCGTGTGACTATGCACACAAAAATTCTAGATTTAGATGCATCCAATTGCCTTGTGTCACCAAAGGCCACTAGTTCACCTAATGTTGCATTGTTCTTAATTGCATCCATCGTTCGAAGTTGTCCTGATATATACCTTGATTCATATCACTTAATGTACCCAAGACACTTCTCAGATGATTTAGATGATCACTCTCACAAGTACAAAAAACTAATATATCATCTAAGTAAAACACCACAAATTTACCTACAAAAGGCTTGAGTACCTCATTCATCAGTCTCATGAAAGTGTCGGGTGCATTGGTCAACGCAAAAGGCACGACTAACCATTCATATAAACCCAATTTAGTCTTAATTCTAGTCTTCCATTCATCACCCTCTTTCATTCTATTATGATGATATCCACTTAGCAGATCAATTTTCAAAAATACGTGAGACCCATACAATTTATCCAACAAATCATCGAACCTAGGTATAGGGAACCTGTATTTGATGCTTTTATTGATTACTGCACAAGAAACAATACACATCCTCCATGTCTCATCACTATTAGGTACTATCAATGTTGGCACTGCACATGGACTCATACTTTCCCTAACTTAACCTCGTTCTATCAAATCCTCAATTTGCCTTTGAATTTCCTTTGTTTCATCAGGATTACATCTATATGTTGGCTTATTGGGAATCTGTGCACCTGGAATCAAATCAATTTGGTGTTCAATGCCTTGAATTTCAAGCAATCTAGGAGGTAATCCATCAGGAAACACATCTGCGAATTTAGTCAATAGAGGTTTTACAACTCGTAGAATTTCGAGTGTTGTTTCCTGTTTCTCCTTGGCCACGAGAAGAAAGGCAACGCCACTCTTTCTTACTTCCTTCTCCAACTCCTTTCCACCAATCAACAAAGAACCTTTCGAATTCCCCATGCTTGATTTAGGTTCATAAGTCATCAAAGATTTCAATGCATATAGCTTCTCCTTAGCATGTTTGCTCACAATGTTTGCATTTGTTTTCCCATTAAACTTCACAAATCTTTCATATTGCCAACGTCTCTCTAATAGTATATGACACGCATCCATAGGACATACAGCACAAAGCACTTGATCCTCATAAGTCCCAATCTTGAATGTAATTAATGCTTGCTTAGTCAGTTTTACATCACTAATGTTGCTAAGCCAATGAAGTTTATAAGGATGTGGATGGGTTTTTGTCTGTATGTCTAACTTATCGATTAGTAATGTAGACACCACATTAGTGCAGCTTCCTGTGTCAATAATGATATCACATAATTTACCCTACAGATTACACCTGGTAAGGAATATTTTCTCACGTTGATTCTCACATTACACATTACACATTACATATTGCCAACGTCTCTCTAATAGTATATGACACGCATCCATAGGACATACAGCACAAAGCACTTGATCCTCATAAGTCCCAATCTTGAATGTAATTAATGCTTGCTTAGTCAGTTTTACATCACTAATGTTGCTAAGCCAATGAAGTTTATAAGGATGTGGATGGGTTTTTGTCTGTATGTCTAACTTATCGATTAGTAATGTAGACACCACATTAGTGCAGCTTCCTGTGTCAATAATGATATCACATAGTTTACCCTACACATTACACCTGGTAAGGAATATTTTCTCACGTTGATTCTCACATTACACATTACACATTACATATTGCCAACGTCTCTCTAATAGTATATGACACGCATCCATAGGACATACAGCACAAAGCACTTGATCCTCATAAGTCCCAATCTTGAATGTAATTAATGCTTGCTTAGTCAGTTTTACATCACTAATGTTGCTAAGCCAATGAAGTTTATAAGGATGTGGATGGGTTTTTGTCTGTATGTCTAACTTATCGATTAGTAATGTAGACACCACATTAGTGCAGCTTCCTGTGTCAATAATGATATCACATAGTTTACCCTACACATTACACCTCGTAAGGAATATTTTCTCACGTTGATTCTCCATAGGTGGAATTGGTTGAGATTGAAGCACTCTCATCAAAATTTAACCAAACTCTATCCCTGGGATTCAGGAATAATTTCTTCCACCTCCTCCCCATGAGTATCATACTGAGCATAATCTCCTTCACCCTCATCCATGTGTCCCTGCTCCGCTTCTTCAAAGTTTTCTTCATCCCCCCCCCCAACTCTTTAATGGTTGTCACCCTAGTATGTGGGCAATCTATTTGAAACTGACCCTGTCCCTTGCACTTGAAGCAACTCCTGTTATCAATGGGTTTGGAAGAGGAACACTTTTCTTTAGAAAAGGTCAGTGTCTTGGATGTTTTATCAAAATTCAGCTTGGTAGGCACCAACTCACGTTTCTGCTCAAAGGTTTAATAAAACTCCTAGATTTGCGTGAAATTTGCCTCTCCAGTCTGGATGCTAGTTTACAAACCTCCTCAAATGTCCAATATGGTTGCAACTCAACTTTCTCCCTAACCATCTAGTCCAGCCACAAAACGCGCCATCTTGTGGTCTTTCTTTTGCTCCAAATCACAAACCATCACCAAGATTTTCAAACTCTGCCATGTATTCTTCCATAGTTTTTTGATTTTAGCTCCAAGAATGCATCTTAATGAAGTTATGTTTCTAAAAATCTTGAGGCACAAATTTGTTTTCTCATCTCTCTTTTAAGTTTGGTCCAAGAAACAATTTTAGATTTGCCATCCCTCTTTCTTTTCTTTTGTAGACCTCCAAGCCATAGAGTTGCATAAGAGGTGAGTTTCAATTCAACAACTTTATAGGATTTGTGATCATCATACTCCTTATAAGTGAAAATTCTTTCCACTCTTTGAATCCACTCTAGAAATTTTTTTTGGATCCATACTACCTTCAAACTCAGGGATTTTAAGCTTCAGATTTCGATCATCATCTTTATTTTTCATCTTTTTCTTGTGCCTTGATCTAGGCTCATCTTCACTTTCAGTACTTGAAACTTCTTTCGTGATTTTAGGCTTCCTGACACTCCTAACGTTCACGCTTTCTGCCTTTGAATCAGATGATTCCTGCTTCTTTGCCTTGCCTTTATGTGGCGTGCTACCAATATAGACAACCACTTTTAATATTTCATCCAAGCAAGCCTTAAATTCATCAACCTCGTTTTGCATCCTCACTTCCTTTGCTTGTTGCAATGAAACACCTTTAGTGAGATTTGCAGGAACTTCATCACCACCCTCCATTGTAATATGCTTAAAGTGATTTATAGTTTCAATAAACAACTGATAATTATTTATCTCTCAACTAGATCACCAAAAGTTGATGTGAATATTGATAGAAATCGCCATTCACAACAATGTAGTCTAGTTTCAACTTTATAAAGAAACACCAAGAGTTTTACACTAGGGAATTTTCGAACAAAGATGTGTTTGGATAAATCTTTAAGCACCCTCAAATTCACTTTTCTCTCACGTGAATATAAAGCTAAAGCACCAATTCACAATATAAGATATATTGTTTTTGAACGAAAACAATAAGGAAAAATGCACAACTTCGACGTTGATTTTTATTACTCCAAAGAATCTATGTTGTTGCAATGAAATCTAAAGGATATTTATATAATAACCTAAGTCTAAATCCTAACAATTTCCTCTGACTAAAAGAAAAAATAAACAGACGTGAAAATCAAAGAAAAACGCCCCAACTTGTCCACTTGCACAACAAACTCAAGATAAGATTGCCACATCATCTTGTCACTTGATCTTATCTTGCTAACAAACTATAACTAGCTCTAACTAACTAGATTCTATTCTAACAACTTGACTAATTAATTAATTAAAAAAACATTCAGCAAATCTACCCCAAAAATACACGCCATTTTCCACATGCCCAAGACTCTTGAAAATCGTCAAAAAATCTTGCCACAAAGCCTTCGCTATTTTTGCGACATTTCAAGAACTTTTTCCAATCATCAGGAAGTGCTTCAAGATTCAATCTTTTAATCAAGAAACCTTCAAGAAATTATTCTCCACGTATTTTAGGATGATTATGATGATCAAGAATCAACAAGAAATGAAGACACCTATGCCTTGTGTCACCAAAGGCCACCAGTTCACCTAATGTTGCATTGTTCTTAGCTGCATCCATCAAACCATCGAAGTTTTCCTCATATATACCTTGATTCATGTCACATAGTCACTGGCATCACACATTATCTCGAACGGGAGGTCCCAATCAAGGGACTGAATGATGGGTGTAGAAATAAGTGCCTGTTTAATGCTGTTGAAAAACTCAAGACATTCATCAGTAAAATCAAAATCTTCATCCTTCAAAAGCAATTGAGTTAGTGGTTTCGTAATTTTAGAAAAATCCTTAATAAACCTGCGATAAAAACCTGCATGATCTAAAAAGCTTCTTAATTACCCCCTTGACATTCACAGGAGGGGGAAGTTGCTCGATTACATGTATCTTCGCCTTACCTACCTCAACACCTTGTTTTGTGATTAAATGTTCAAGGATAACACCTTCGGTGACCATGAAGTGCCACTTTTCCTAATTTAGCGAAAGATTCACCTCTTCACGCCTCATAAGCACTTCTGTTAAATTTTCTACGATTGCATCAAATGAAGTTCCATAGACACTAAAATCATCCATAAAAATTTCCATGATATACTCAATAAAATCAGAAAAGATGCTGATCATGCAACGTTGAAAAGTTGTAGGGGCATTACACAAACCAAAAGGCATCCTACGATATGCAAAAGTTCCATAGGGACATGTAAAAGTAGTTTACTCCTATCATCCGGGTAAATGGGGATTTGGAAAAATCTTGAGTATCCATCCAAATAACAAAAATACTTATGCCTAGCTAACCTTTCTAACATTTGATCAATGAAGGGGAGGGGGAAATGGTATTTCTTAGTGGCGATATTGAATTTCCTATAATTACTGCACATACGCCAACCTATAACAACTCTAGTGGGAATTAATTCATTTTTATCATTACATACAACTGTGGTCCCACCTTTCTTGGGCACTGCTTAAACTGGACAAACCCATCTAGAATCAGGAACAGAATAAATTATGCCAGTATCAAGTAATTTAATGACCTCTTTCTTAACTACCTCCTGCACATTAGGATTCAAACGACACTAACCTTGTATGCATGGTTTATGACCTTCCTTTAGATGAATGCAATGCATTCAAAAATCAGGACTAATACCAGTCAAATCATCAATAGTGTAACCAATGGCCTTTTTATGACATTAAAGCACAGCTAAAAAAAATTTCAGGTTGACTATTAGTAAGAGAAACACTAACAATAACTAGATATAGCTCTTTTTCATCAAGGAATGCATATTCCAAGTGAGAGGGAAGGGGTTTCATTCAGGTTGTGTGAGCTCCTTTATCGAATAAACATTCTGAGGCAACTTCAAAAATTGTCGATTCGTCTCTGAATTCACTTCCACTCCTAAAAGGTCTTGGATCAGCATATTTGACTCCATACTCCCTTCACCTGAAACAACATCTAAACACAAAACAGCCTCCAGAAGATCCTTTTTAAGGGATCAAGACAAATCATCAAAAACATTTCATGAATAACACAATTCTATAGCAAGATTGCTCCAACATGGGACTTTTACTATGACATCCTCTAAAATACATTTTTGGTATTTCACAGTTCTATCAGCCATCTGCAAAGTAATGTTAGTAAATATCAAAGTACCTATATCTAATTTCCTATAAATAGATAATGGCATTACACTAACACTAGCCCTTAAATCACATAAAGCTTTATCGATAAACAGTGGACCAATGTTATAAGGAATAGATAAACTTCCAGGATCCTTAAGTTAAGGTGGAGAGTTATTCTGCAAAATTGTAGTACATTCTATAGTTAAAGCAACAACCTCTACCAAACTCAATTCACGTTTCCTGCTCAATATGTCCTTCAAAAATTTTGTGTATGTAGGTACCTGCGTAATCAAATCGATGAAAGGCATAGTAACCTACAAATTTTTAACAATATCGAGAAACTTATGGAAATGGTTGTCATTCTTACTCCGATCTACCCTATGAGGAAAGGGTAGTGGCACCTTGGGAGGCGTCAAATTATCAACGGGTTTGTCAGCTACTGGAGTTCTCTTCTCCATGGCATCGTTCTCCTTAGAAGGTGTAAGCTCTACAGCCTCCTCAATCACCACATTGCTAGTCTTTCCTTTATATGCTCCCATCTCAGAATCAACATCATCAGTTAGCATCTTCGAGCCCTCGTAGTGGATCCCTCTTTTGGTAGTAATGGAATTGCAATGATCTCTTGGAGCTGGTGGATTTTGTTGAGGAGGTTTTTGAACCTACTACCGCTGAGCTGTAGACTATTCAATCTGAGCTAGTTGGGTCTCTAATTGCTTGTTGTAAGCCTGCATTGCCTCAATGTTCTTCTGCATCTATAGCATCATATTTTTCAACTCTAAAATCTCATTGCTCGGTTGTGGTGGTGGTGGTAGTGATGGTAGTCTATTGAAACCTAGTGGTTGTGATGGTAAGGCTAGAGTAGGAGCTTCACAAAGCAATTTCTTCACCAATTCGAAAGCCTTTTGCGCATCTTTAGTCCATTCAAACTTCTCTTTGTTCTTCTTAATACACTCAGTCATAGGAGCTACTACAGAAGAGAAATTCTTCACAAATCTTCTATAGAAATAAGCTAAGCCATGGAAAGCACGTACCTCAGTCACAGATTTCGGAACTGGCCATGTTTTAATAGCTTCAACTTTCGAAGGATCAACGGAAACACCATCCTTAGAAACAATGTAGCCTAGAAACGTCACACTAGTTACCATGAACAAGCACTTTTCGAGCATAGCATACAACTTCTGCTTCCTTAATGTTTTGAACACTTCTCTTAGATGATGCAAATGATCTTCAACACTTGCACTATACACTAGTACATCATCCAAATAGACAACCACAAACTTCCCAATGAAAGGCTTCAAAACTTCATTCATTAGTCTCATAAAAGTACTAGGAGCATTAGTAAGACCAAATGGCATAACTAACCATTCATAGAGACCTAGCTTGGTTTTGAATCCTGTCTTCCATTCATCACCCTCTTTCATTCGAATTTGATGATAACTACTCCTCAAATCAATCTTAGTAAACACTTGTGACTCAAATAATTCATCTAATAAATCATATAGACAAGGAATAGGAAACCTGTATTTGATGGTGATGTTGTTCACAGCTCTAGAATCAATGCACATCGTCCATGATCCATCCTTCTCAGAAACAATTAAAGTTGGCACTGCACATGGACTCATACTCTCCCTGACAAACCCTTTTACCATTAATTCTTCAATTTAACATTGAATCTCCTTAGTTCCCCCACCTGTAAGCTGCATATTAGGGATCTGAGCTCCAGGAACCAAGTCAATCTAATGTTCAATTCCTCTGGTTGATGGAAACCCTGGTGGCAATTCATCAGGAACTATATCTTGAAATTCGTACAATAAGGGGTGCAACTCATGAGGGATGCTCTTTGCTTTCTCTTGCACTTCCTTGGCCACACATAGAAATTCTCACATTTCTTCACCTCTTGCACCATAGCCTTCTCACCAATCAACAAAACACCCTTTTTGTTGCTCACATCTTTCAAAAATTTCGAGCCTTCTAAAGGTTTCAACACAACTGGTTTACCTCGTGCTTTTTTCCTAATGATATAGAAATTTGTTCTACCATCAAACTGTACAAATCTATCATACTGCCATGGTCTTCCAAGCAATATATGACACGCATCTATAGGGCATACATCACAAAGCACTTGTTCATCGAAATTTCCAATTTTAAAACTAACCAGAGCTTGTTTGTTCACCTTGAAATCACTCTTATTACTGAGCCAATGTAACTTGAAAGGTTTAGGATGTTCAATGGTAGGAATCTCCAGTTTCTTAACCAATACAGTAGAGACCACATTAGTGCAAATACCTGAATCAATGATTAGATGACACAATCTTCCTAGCACATTGCACATAGTGACAAAAATCTTTTCTCTCTGGTTCTCTATAGGTAGCGCAACTTTGGATTGCAAAACCCTTCTGAGAACTAGACTCCAGCCATCCACCTCATGAGTAATTTCTTCAATATCTTCTCCCTGAGTGTCATAAATCACGCCATCTTCTTGTTGTTGACGTTCATTCTCCTCTTCTTCAAAGTCTACATCATCTGCCCAATTTCGAGTAGTATGAACTCTTGAATGTGGACAATCCTTCTGAATGTGACCTTGACCTTTGCACTTGAAGCATGTAGCTGATCAAGGTTTAGAGGTTTAGCAGCAGAGCCTTTATCCTTGATATACTGAGGAGGTTTAGAAGTGGAATCAAAGTTTTGCTTATGAGGAACAACGGCCCCGTCTTTCTTCACAAAGGGTTTTGAAAAAGTAACTGTTTTTTTTCGGAATTGCTTCTCAACCCTAGATGAAACCTTCCAAACCTCATCAAAAATCCAGTAAGGTTGTAATTCCACCTTTTCTCTAATTCTTTCATCTTGACCAGCAACATAACAAGCAACTTGATGATCCTCCTTTTCTACTAGATCGCAGATGGTAATCAAATTGAGGAATTCAGAATTATATTCTTCAACTGATTTTCGATCCTACTTCAAAGTATGCATCTTTATGAAATTGCCCTACTGGTAATCCTGAGGATCAAAACTTCTACTCATCACGTTCTTTATTTTCTTCCAATTAGATACTTTAGACTTCATATCCTTCCTCCTTTTTCTTTGCATACCTTCAAGCCATAAACTAGCTAAGCTAGTTAACTTTAGTTCTGCAACTTTATATGATTTTCGATCATCATACTCTTGATATTTGAAAATTCGTACAATTCTTCTTAGCCAATCCAAGAACTTTTCAGGATCCAGACTTCAACTGAATTCAGGAATATCTAGCTTAAGATTTCGATCATCATCCTTAGGCCTATCCTTCTTTTTAAGCCTACTCACAGATTCGTCATTGCTAGAACTTGATGAGTACCTATTTTTGGGTTTACGAGCACTTCTTGAGCTTGATTGCTCATCACCAGAACTAGAACTTGACTCCTCTTTGTTTCCATCTTTAGATTTGCTAGGCGTCTTCAACTTCTCTGCAAAATCTTTCATGGTGGCCTCAAACATAGCTTTCAACTCCTCTATGTCTTTGCGCAATTCTTCAGTAGTAATCTTAGGAGTATTCACTTCATCAGCTGACAAGATTGCACTTGTTTAAACAATGAAATTATACACTAACCTTGAGGATTAGTGTCCTCTTGACGAGAGCACCAAAAGTTGATGTGATTATTGATAGGAAATCGCCAACCACACAAGTGATAGTAACTAGTTCGATTTTCTCTAAAGCACAACACCACGAAAAACGATCTAGGTCGAATAATTTTTATGAATTGATTAAAGCTATGCACCCTCAATTCTTAAAATTGTCCTCACAATGAAAGAGTCTAAAGCCTAAGAACCAACTCTTAATCTGCTTAAATTTTCCTCACACTCGAAAATTCTCACACCTTCGGTTTGTGTTTGTTTTGTAGAAAACAAATAAAACTTAAACAATAATGTTTATTGAATTCTCTAATCTGAATTTTACAAACTAATGTTGAGATTATTTCTAGGAATAATAATCAACCAAATCCTAACAAAACTAAGCCAAAACAGATGCACAAACATAGGGAAAATCGTCCCTCCCTAGTGACTCATCTATGACTCACAAGATAAGATTGCCACGTCAGCACTGCATGTCATTCTCATCTTGCTAACAAACTCTAACAAACTATGTCGAAACAAAAAATATACTAACAAACTTCTTAATACCTTGCTAAACAAGATAATCAACAAATTACAACCACATTTACACAAAAATATGATCTACCCAAATCCACACAAATCACCAAAATTGACACCACATCTAAATTTGCGCAATTTATGTTATTTTCTTCAAATCCTGAAGAAACCTTTCAAGATTCAATCTTTTAATCATGAAACCTTCAAGAAGTCATTTTCCATGTGTTTAAGGCTGTAAATGAAGATTAAGACACTTCAAGAAGTGAAAGACTCAATGCCTAAAATGAGAAAAACCCTATCAATAAAAGTGGGAAAAAAGTCATAGGCAAAAAGCATCTTATTCCCCTAATTCCGCCATTCTTTCCTTTGCTTCAAATGATCAAATAGATTCGTGTGTCACCATACACACCCATGATAATGATTTTGAAGATCCCAAAAGCCTTGAATCTCCATAAGTTATTATTTCCACCATACTTGCATCAGTTTTAGAAGTCATTATCAAACCTTTGAAGTTATCACCTTGATTTCTATCAGCAACCGATAACCACCTCCTACTGTTGTAAAACTCGGCAACGAATAATCCCTCAATGATCGTGTTGGTGGCAGCAGCGGCGGCGGTGGCAGCACGTTATTCTCATTATACTCAAAACCCGACATCTCTTCCTTATTAGAAATATCTAACTCAGCCAAAAGTTGTAAGAAATTGAATAGTGTCCGTTCAGAAAGATAAAGCCTTTGCAATCTCCACTTCCTTTCGCAATCCAAACTGGCATACAAACCTAATACCTACACAAGCACAACAACTACAAATAATCGTACGAGTTGTCTCAAAGAACAGTTAGTTCCTAGATATGAAAAAGAAAAATAAAAAAAAAGAAACAAAATAACCCGATTAGCAGAAATAAAACAATTACCTCCCCGGCAACGGCGCCAAAATTTGAAAGGGACAGTCGTATACCTATCCAAAATAAACCTACAACTCTAAGTAATGTAGATAGAGAAGTAGGGATCAAATCCACAAGCAATAAATTTCTACTAATTCTAAAAAGCTATTCTATTATAAAGGGCCTTTGAATCGATTAGAACTAAGATACTAATTACTACTAAAAAAGATATTAAACACAAAAATATATCAATAAACTAACCATAGGACATCGACTCACGTCAAATTAAACAATGGGCTGAATAACAGTTCATTAACAGATAAATGACTTACTGAATTAAGGCACACTAATTCTCTCGCATCTAGACTCCTTCAAAACTCCTCTAATGGCTCTCACTCACTTACACTCGTTTTGCCTATTATCCCTGTGATCTAATTGTGGTAACCTTACCTCTCGACATCAATTTCAACGATATCAAACTAACAATCAAACCTAGCAAGAATTTAATTGAAAGCAACATAAAATGATAATAGGAATTCAAAAACAACATAAACCATATTAATCAATCATCAAACAACGCATTGAATTAACTCATAGATCCCTTAGACCTAGAAGGGGAACTGCTAACACATATTCAAATTCACGAAAAACAAATCAAGAGTTATAACTATAACTAAAAACATAACAATCAATAAACAACTACTCCCTCTGTTCCCTATTATTCTTGACGGTCCCTATTCAACCTCCCATTATGATATATGATATAATAATAGTGGTGGGGTCAAATTGGGGTAATAATTGATGAGAGAGAAACAAGTTGCAACTAATAGAAACTTGATTAGTGGTTGGTATGTGGGGTCCATTTTAATAAAAAAAATATTTAAAACCTAATAAAGTTGTAATGTAAAGAAAAATATGGAACATAGAGAAACAAGATATGTAATGAAAAATAGGGAACGGAGGGAGTAATTACTATTGTAATTACACCAAATTCTACTTTGGGGCCTATAAATGCCACTTAAAACCCAAATTTTCAGATTTAATTTGCAAGCTTAGAGTTTTCGGATTTCTAAAATTGTGAGAGAAAGTAAAAACAAAAAGTTCCGGAAAAAAATATATATATTTGTTCGAAATTTCAGAAAAGGAAGAGGAAAAAAAATCCCCTCGCATCCTCCTTCCTCCGTTTCCCTCCTCTTCGTTGGCCTTCCCTACGCCGCGCGGCACCACTGCCCAGCCGGCGGCCACCCAGCCGGCCACCACCCTCCCCTTGGTATTTTTGGACCCCTTCTATTAAAAAAAAAACTTGTTCTTCTATTTTTAATTTAAACTTGCAAATTCATGTTTATAATTATGATTTATCATGTTTCTATAGTTTTAATCATGTTTTTATAAAGTTATGATTTGGTTTAAAGCATGAATCTATTTGATTGATCATGAAATTTAAATTAGTGTTTCTGAAATTATGAAATTCATGATGTTAGGGTTTTTGACGATTTAAAGTTCTGCATTATGATTATCAATTATTGTTGGGTGAATATATGTTGATTTATTGAAGTTTATATTGATTTTCAAAGGTTCTAAAATTAAATTATATTGTTGTCCAAATTTAATAATCTTGAATTTAATGGCATAAATATTATGAACATGTTTTATCTTATAAAAAATTATTCTAAAACGTAGATTTGACTCATGATGATAATAGTAGATTGTAAAAGAGTTTTATGATGGATTTATGATGTTTAGATGTGTTTTTAAGCAGTTTGGAATGAATAAATAAAGCTGTAAATTTTTATTAACCCATGCTTATGCCTAATAAAAATAGTAGCATGTGACATAGTAAGTTATAATTATTCTTAATGCATCTAAGTATTTTATATTGGTCTTAGAGCATGACTATAGTGTTTTATGATCAAAATATGATATTTAGAAAGGTTTTAAAGTGTTTTTTGGGGAATTTTACAAAGCTGCCATTTTTGGAAAATTACCGAGCAAATAAAAGTTTGCATAGCCACTCACAGTTTGAAAAATTAAAGCTTGTGAATTTTTATTCACATGTTTAATAAAAGTTTAATGAGCAAATATTTACATAGCCACTCGCAGTTTAATGTGCGGTCAAGAAAGATAAATAGTTAGCCACTCACAGTTGATGTGTGGTAAAGGAAGTTTAGTTTAATTAAAGGACACACAAGATTATTTTTAGAATCACCTTAAATCAAAGATAATTAATATGGCTTGTGTGATTTTATGCATGTTTCTATGTGATGATATATGGGAGTCATAATATTGTTAAACCGGTTAATCACGTAAAGTGAAAGAGGATTCGCACCAAAACTCTTGGAACGTATATACCTTGAGTATGAACAATGGGGGCAGTCGTATGGAACAGTGATCTATGACTTGTAATTGGAGTACAAGACGTTGTACTCTTTTATATTTTTATGCGCTGGAATTCCGTCACTTTATGTGACAAGGTAATACCTTCATGGAGTTGCTCCCAGGTTGGTACCCAATAGGGCGATTTTAAAGGAAAGGAAACCCGTTCGATGCGAAATCAAAGTTTAATTATTTACACAATTTGTTTACGTTGAGTCTATGCACTGGTGAAAAGTTGTCATTGGTAAGATGTATGTATGTTTTACTTCTATTTTATTTTGATCTTGTTGCATAGTCTTTAGTAGTTATGTACTCAACTTTGCTGACTGTTTGTTTTGTGTGCATGTGTAATACCCCGTATTTTTGAAGAATTTTTAAGTATTAAATACGTATTCATAAAGTATATTATAAGTACTTAATTATTTAAATAAATAAGTTTTAATAATTGTTTAAATGAATTAAATATTTAAACAAAGGTTTATAAATTATTTCAATAAGTTTTTGAAAGTTTTATAAGAGTTTCAAATTATTTTAAAGTGTTCGAGAATTTACTAAAGGGTTTTCGGAGTTTTTGAGAAAATAATGGGTTTTAAATAGGTATTTTATATCATTTTAAAACAAGCCCAATTCTACTCTAAGCCAAAAAGCCCATTTAAAATCCTAAACTAATCATAAAATTCTGATTAGTGGGCCTATAAATAGCCTTAAACACCCAAAAAAATCATACCTTTAATCTCTCTCTAAAATCCTAAAAGCAAAACACAAAAAAAAGGGAGAAAGATTTTCCGGAAAAAAAATTGTGTTCGTTTTTTCTCGGAAAAAAAAAAAAAGAAAAAAGGGAGAAGCTTGCCTCGGGAATCGTGCCCGGGACCGCCTTGCCGGAGCCACCTCGCCTGACCACCGTCTCCACCACCAGCGGCCCTACTCCTCCCCTATTTTGGTAATTTTCGAACATTTATAAAAAAAAATAATAAAAAATAAAAAAATACTTTTTCCTTCTTTCTGATTCAAATTGCAAAATCATGTCCATACTTATGTTTAATCATGTTTTTATGAGTTTTATTCATGTTTTAGTAAAGTATGAATTGTTTTAAGGCATGAATTAATTTTGTTGTCCATGAAATTATAAATTAGGGTTTGAAAATTTATGAAGTTATGATTTTATGAATTTTTATGTTCTAAACTTTGATATTGTGATCATAAATTATTGATTGGTGAATTTATGATGATGTTATTAAGTTTAGATTGATTTTTAAGGGTTTTAAACTTATTTTATAAAGCTGTTCAAATTTTATAATCATGAATTTGAGATGAATAAATATTATGAACATGTTTTAGCATATGAAAAATTGTTCCAAAGGCTAGATTGACTTTATAAATATGTTAGTAGATTGTGAAAGCGTTTTGGCATGAAAGCGTGGTGTTTTTATAGGTTTTTCATGATTTTAAATTTTATAAATAAATCTGAAATTTAAATAAAAACAAGTTAAATTGAGTCTTAAGTGTCCAAATTGTACTAGTATGATCACACATCAATTCTATATTGATCTATATAAATTTTAGTCTGTTTTATGAATTTTAAAAGTGATTTTAAGCATGTTTAACATGCTGTCCAAATTTTATAAATTAATTTATTAGGCCTTCAAAGTATGTAATTAGCATTAATTGATCATATAAGTTAAGTATTACATTGTATGATTGATTTATGTTGTTTTTAAGGTTTTTCATGGAGTTTTGATTATTCTACATTCCTGCCCACTTTTCTATAGTGACATAAAATATATGTTAAGGTTTTATAAAGCTTAAACAAGTTTCCGAAAATTAAGTAAGGTGGTACTAATAAGTTTAAAGGCGTTTTAAAGTGTTTTTAAGCATCTAAGTATGCTGAAATTTTATTCTAAGTGCGAATAAAGTATGTTTTAAGAAGGATATATTATGGGTAATGCATGGTATTGTTAGTGGTGTCTTATAGGTCACTATGTGACATTTTGAGACGTTTTAAAGGGTGTTTAAGCTGCTGAAAAATTTGGTAAACGAGGGTTTTAATTAGTTTAAAGCCTTTGTTAATGTAGGAAGCTTCGGAGTAAGCGAGCTCTAGTGACGTGGTGGCAAATCACCGTTATTTTACAAGGTATGTAAGTACTAAAGGATGGTTCATGGACGTAGTATCATGCTAGGACACGTACATGTTCATGTTATAGGTTGCTTAATAGCCAAGTATGCTTTCATGCATGTTGAGAAGTTCCTTATATGTTTACATGTTTTACATGTGTTAGTAGTTTGTTGACTATATGACTACAAGTTTATTTCTCTTATGGAAATAGTATATTTTATTTAATTCATGTTGAACATGAGTCCTTATGGACATATAAGTAGTCATATTTTGCAAGAATTAAAGCATAGCAGAGTTATTTTCAAAGTTGAGCAAAATTTTGCATATTTATAGCATAGTTGTGACAAGGTTCACGTTTTCAAGGAAAGTATGGGCATTCATTTTTTTTATAGCCACTCACAGTATAATGTGTGGTATAGAAGGAAGTTTGATCCACTCACAGTTTATGTGTGGAATAGTTACAGAAGAAGGTTTAAAACAAGTGTTCACTAAAAGAGGTTGATTAAAAAGGAAGTTACATGTCTATGTGCAATGTTGGTGGTTTGTTTCTGTGTTGTTTGTTTACATTTTCAAGTAACCTGATAATTACGTAAAGTGAAAGAGGATTCGCACCAAAACTCTTGGAACGTATATACCTTGAGTATGAACAATGGGGGGAGTTACTAGACTGATGTTCTTTTATCTCCTAATTGGGGTACAAGCCGTTGTACTCTTTATTTTTATTATTAATGCGCTGGATATCCGTCACCTCGTGTGACATAGGCAATACCTTTTGGGAGTTACTCCCCAACTAGTGCCCAATAGGGCGATTGTTTATAGGAGGAAACTCGTTCGATGCAAATTCTAAATTAAGTAAATAAATTAAATTGGTTTATTCTAACCAAGTGTTGCAGGTACATTGCAGGAATGGTAAGATACGTGTTTTTTGCTTTATGCCCTTGCCTAGGTCCATGCTAGTGTGTTGCATAATCTTTTAGTGTTTATGTACTCAGCTTTGCTGATTACGTGCTTTTGTGTGCATGGCCTAATCTTGATCTTGGCCCTATGACGACCCATTTTGATGGCGAGTAGTAAGTCTTGAATAAAGAGAAAGCAACAGGTTCAGGAGGGCATATGTCAATCATGATGGGATTGAGTGCAGAGCGTTCTTGTCCTGCATTCGTAGTAGTAGTTTTGTTAGTAACTTTGGTTGTGGATGTTATCTCTTTTGATGTTGGACTAACATTGTTTTACAAGTTTACTTTCATTTGGTTTTAAGGGTCGTTATGGTTCCGAAGTTGTAAGAGTTTTCAAATGGTTTAACTTAATGTTTTTGAAGTTGACTTTGAGTAGTTTTGAAATGTTTCTTTTAACGAGTGTCTTCCGCTGTAGCAGCTTTGATAATTGCCTTAGCCGTTTTCACACAGTGGCGGTAATATTCTAGAAGTTTCGGTTTTTTAGTGAATGCTAGTACAAGGAACTGGTTTTAGAAAAAGGTACGGAATTTCCAGGGTGTTACAGCATGGCTTTGTCTTGGACTTGGCCCTAAGATGACCCACTTGTTGGCGAGTAACTAGTGTTGAATAAGAGAAAGCTACAGTTATAAGTGGGAATAAGTCATTCATACTAGGCTGGAGTGAGAGTGTTTGCTTTGTAGTCTTCGTAGCTTCATAATTTATTTGCTTTTGGATTTAGTTAATTATTATTTGATGTTGTTTTATTTTCGAAGTTTAAAGTTTTTGGTTTTTAAGGGCCACTAATATGGTTCCAAAGTGTAATAAAGTTTCAGGTTGGTTTTTGTTTCATTGTAGTTTTAGGATTACTTTTGAGTTCCTGTTTTAAATTGGTTTTGATTTTAAAGACTTCTGCTGTAGTACTTTGATAAATGCCATAACTATTATCATGGTGGCGACAATGCACTAGTTTTTCCTAGTTATTTAGGAGTTTTAATAATTATCATTCTCTATTATTTATAATATGTTTTACGGAAAATCTAGACAAGGAAGTTAGGAAATTTCAGGGTGTTGCAAAGTGGTAACCAGAGCTTCATTTTCGAAAGAAAATAAAATTTTATGTTGGGGGTACCATAGGTTTTATATTGGGAAATAGGAGTTTCTTATTTTGGAAAGATAATGGGAATGGAAATTTTTCTAAAAATAGTAATTTCTGAAAATAGAAAGTTTTGGAAAAACAGTATGTTAGCCACCAAACTCTTTTGTTTTACAATTGTTAGCTTGGTTTTGTTGTGGGAAGGATGGCCCATTAGTTTTAAGTGTCGTGTAGGATGGTGGATAACATGCCTAGTAAAGAAACTCAAATGGGAACATTTGAAAAGAAGGACTTTGAGAGTTCACCCCAATATCTTTGGAAGATTCGATTCTATTGTTGGTACATGAGTATAGTATTGAAGCTACCATAGTGGGACCAACCCGATCATGTGTCTGCTTTAATTGTTAGTTGTTTGCCAGATCGTCAACCCTACTTGGAGATTAAGGCAAAGTTCAATGACTTCCATTTTGTTGAAGGACTTCCAAACATCACCAAGTATAAGGATCTAAATGGTCAATGGGTTTGTGATTGGAGATATCGGGAAGGTTATATTGCAAGAAAGGAGCCAGAGTTTCAAGAGTCCAATGCAAGTGAGGAGACCCCACCCACACCAGTCCCAAGTTAAGGGGATGATGAAATGAGTAAGAAAGAAGCTACTTCTTTTTCTCGAACCTATGGATCAATGGATAGTTAGCGCTATGAATTCGAAATTAAGAATCCAAATCCAGTAATTCCGGTATATGTGGATCTAGTGTCTGATTCTGAGGAAGAAGAAGAGCTTGACCCTGAAGAAGATATGGATGCAGATACAGAGGAGGACATGAAAGGTGATCCCGAGTTTATACCTAAGAAATATGTGATGTCGAGGACAAGAAGGATAATGTTAATGTTTAGAAGTTTTGTTATAGATATGAGTTAGTTAATGTTGTTTAGTATTGTTTAGAATGTTGGACATTTTAGATTGCTGTTTTTCTTTGTGAATAAGTGGCAGTGAGTCATAAGGAAATTTAAGGAGAAATTAACCAATAAAAATCTTATGAGAATGAAATAATAAATGAGTCAGTTCTTTTAGGAAGTAAAGCCTCAAGTAGAATAGAACCAAGGGAATTATTTTTATTTATTATGTGCTTTATTCTTGTTTTAATGGTTGTGTAAACAATCAAAATTTACTAAATCATTCTCTCTAAAACAATGAGAACTTCTTTTGTGAGACGAATTGAGAAAATGTTGTTATGTTCTGTGATAATTTTATGTTATTCTAACATAGGGTTAGACATTGTTTAATATAAAAGTCTTTTTCCTCTACAGGAGAAATAGGATGGCTGAACATAACAACAATCAGTTGAATGATGTAGGGAGACAATTAGCTACTGTTGCTGAATAGTTAGCTGCTAGAGGAAATGGTAATGGTAATGATAGTGGTAATGGCTCTGCTGGAGAACTTTTCAAGAAGATTTATCAAAGTAAGCCACCCACTTACCAAGGAGAACCCACTCCAACTGTTTTAGAGGGATGGTTGAGAGAATTTAACAAGCAATTTGGGGCAGTTGAGTGTCCAGAAGATTTTAAGGTGAACCATGCAGTTTACTATTTGACAAGAGAAGCTGATCTTTGGTGGTCACTGAATGAAGCTGTGATTAGGGCTTTGCCAGGGTCCCATTGGGCTGTGTTTCAGGAACAGATCGGCAATAAGTTTTATCCTGTCTTTCTTCAGAAACAGAAAGCTGATGATTTTCTGGAGCTTAAGATGGGGAGTAATTAAGTTAATGAGTATCACTCTAAGTTCATAGAGTTGTTTAGGTTTGCTAAGGAGGCTATGGCAACCGAAAAGTTGAAGGCTAGTCATTTTGAGAGAGGGTTACCCATAGACATCCAATTGAAATTAGTCGGGCAAGTCTTTCAGTCCTTGGATGAGTTATATTGTAGAGTTGCACATTTGTATGCCTTAGACCAGAAGAAGAAGTAGATGTTGAAAGAAGGTGAGACGAGGGAGAAAGAAAGAAAGAAAGGTGGAGGAAACTTCAATCAACAAGGGAGTCACGGTGGATTTAAGAAGCCCCGTTTCAAGAATAACTTTGACGGCAATAAGGGAAACTTTGGGAAGCCTGGTAATGGAAATGGGAATAGGGCTCAGATGGCTAACCAAGGAGGTCGTGTGTACTTTTGCAAGAAGTGTCGTAACAATCACCCATTAAAGGATTGTGCCGGGAACCCCGTGACTTGTCGTTTGTGTAACAAGCTTGGAAACTGTGACTATGAGTGCTTCTCCAAGAACAAGGGAAAGGAAGGACAAGGTTCTCAATTCAAAGGGAATTCAACAGGTGGTCAATAGAAGGGTTTCCAAGGAAACATGGGAGGAAAGCCAACGCACCAAGCCGGGAATACGAATCGAAGGGGAAATGGAGGAGGTCAAACTAAGACCTCGAATACTGGAAAGCTGAATGTAATGGCTCGAAGTGAAGCTAATAATAGTGAGGATGCGATTACTAGTACTTTCTCTATTCACTCTCTTCCTGTTAAGGTTTTATTTGATTCTGGTGCAACATATTCTTTTGTATCGACTATGATTTTGGAGAAGTTAATGCCTGTGTTAGGAAAAGTAGATACTATAGCTATGTCGATAGTGTTACCATCAGGACAAGAAGTACAGTTTCAAGGAGATTTTTGGATGTTCCAATTGAAATTGAGGGAGTGGATTTTAAGGCTAACCTATTTGAGCTTGATTTAGGTGACATGGAAGTGATTCTGGGGATGGATTGGTTGAGTGAACATAAGGCTAAGATTTTGTGTGAGCCACATAAGATCTTGTTGGTTAATAAGGATAAAAAAGTGAGTTATTGGAGGGCCAGAAGGCCAAAACGCAATAAAATAGTGTTAGTAATGAGGTTTGCTAGGTTTGTGAAGAGAGGTTTTCCAATTTAACTTTGTTGTGTGAGGGATGTAGATCATGTTGAGGCTGCCAAGCCCGAGGACATTGAGGTAGTGAGGGATTTCTTGGACGTGTTTCTGGAGGAGATAACGGGAATGCCTCCGAAGCGAGATATCGATTTTATCATAGACTTAGTTCTAGGAAAGCACCTATTTCCAAAGCACCATATAAGATGGCATCTGCGGAAATAAGTGAGTTGAAAGAGCAACATTAGGCCTAGTGCATCACCTTGGGGAGCACCAGTGCTGTTTGTGAAGAAGAAAGACGGGAGTTTAAGGTTGTGTATTGACTATAGGGAGTTGAATAAGGTGACGATCAAGAACAAGTATCCTTTACCGAGGATTGATGACTTGTTTGATCAGTTGAAAGGAGCTACTGTATTTTCAAATATTGATTTGAGGTCAGGATACCATCAATTGAGAATTGCTAATGAGGACATACCAAAAACGGCTTTTCGTACAAAGTATGGGCATTATGAGTTCACAGTTATGCTTTTTTTGGTTCAGGAATGCTCCAGGAATTTTCATGGACTTAATGAATAGGATCTTTCAACGGTTCTTAGATAAGTTTGTGGTAATTTTTATTGATGACATTTTGGTGTACTCCAAGAGTAAAGAGGAACATTTAGAACATTTGAGGACAGTTTTGATGACACTGAGGCAGAATAAATTGTATGCTAAATTCTCGAAATGTGAATTTTGGTTGGAGAAAGTTGCATTTTTGGGACATTTTGTGTCAAAAGAGGGAGTTGAAGTTCATCCAGCCAAGATCAAAGCAGTAAACGAGTGGCCTACACCTAAGAATGTAACGGATGTACGGAGCTTCTTGGGGTTAGCAGGATATTATAGGAGGTTTGTGATAAACTATTTGACAATCGCTAACCCGATGACATCATTAATGAAGAAAGACTGTAAGTTTGTGTGAAGTAATAAGTGTGAAAAGGCATTTTAGACCTTAAAGGAGCGTTTGACTATGGCTCCGGTGCTGACTTTGCTGGATGAGAGTGACTCTTTTGATGTGTACAGTGATGCTTCTAAAAATGGTTTGGGATGTGTTTTAATGTAAAATAGAAAGGTGATTGTGTATTCTTTGAGACAATTGAAGCCATACGAAGCAAACTATCCTACTCACGATCTTGAGCTAGCGGAGATCTAGTTTGCTTTAAAGATATGGAGGCATTACTAGTATGGAGTAAAGTGTCGGATCTACACAGACGACAAGAGCTTAAAGTACTTTTTTCACTCAAAAGGGTTTAAATATGAGACAAAGGATATGACTTGAGTTGATCAAGGATTACGATTTAGAAATCCAATACCATGAAGAAAAGGCCAATGTAGTAGCAGATGCTAGAAGTCATAAAATAAAGCATGGAATGAATTCTCTAGTGGTCGCTAACGTGCTGTATAAAGACATGGAGAAAATGAATTTGGAGATAATGAAAGAGGGAGAGTTGGAAGAATTACTTTGTAATCTTAGTATCTAACCAACAGTGTTTGAGGAAATTAAGATGAACCAGGATGGAGATGTGAAATTGGATAGAATAAAGTAAATTGAAAGCAGGAAAGGCTATAGACTTCAAAATCAATGAAGATGGAAGCTTGAGGTACAAACGAAGGTGGTGTGTACGACAGAAATTTGAAGATTTGAAATGGAGAATCATGGAGGAAGGTCATAATACACTGTATTCAGTGCATCCTGTAGGAGGTAAGCTATATAAGGATTTGAAGAAGGGGTTTTGGGGGCCGAGGTTGAAAAGGGAAGTAGCTGAATTTGTGAGCAAGTGTCTTACTTGTCAAAAAGTGAAATTTGAGCATAAAAGACCACAAGGAGAAGTCCAACCACTTGAGATACCAGGATGGAAGTGGGATTACATATCAATGGACTTTGTAACTTGCTTGTCAAAGTCGAGGAATCAAAATGATACCATGTGGGTGGGTTGTGGTGGATACGCTTACTAAATCACGGTGTTTATACTGATGAAGGAGACTTGGAGGATGGAACAACTTGCAAAAGCTTACATAAAGCATGTTGTGAGGCTACATGGGGTTCCAAAGGATATCGTGTCAGATAGGGATTCTAGGTTTGTTTCGAAGTTCTAGAAAAGTGTCCAGGAAAACTCCTGTACAACATTGAAAATGAGTACAACTTTACATCCAGTAACCGATGGACAAATGGAGAGAACCATTCAAACTTTTGAGGACATGCTAAGAGCATGTATAATGGATTTTCAAGGAAATTGGGAGGATTGTTTAGATTTTATCAAGTTCTCATACAACAATAGCTACCATGCAAGTATTGGCATGGCACCTTTTGAAGCTCTGTATGGAAGGAAGTGCAGAAGTCCCTTATGTTGGAGGGACATAAGTGAGACAGTGATTCTAAGACCTCAATTGGTTGAAGAAACCACCAATATGGTAAGGATAATACAAGCAAAGATTCAAGCATCGCAAGATAGACAAAAGTCCTATGCGGACCAAAAACGTCAAGAAGTAGTGTTTAAAGTTGGTGAAATAACTCTGGATACTTTTCTCTCATCATATCCTCATCTTCCCATGTTGCTTCTTCGGTTTCTTGGTTAAACCACAACACCTTCACTATTTTGACTCTTTTCCTACAAGTATCCCGAACTTTACTATCAAGGATTTTAATTGGCTTCTCTTCATAGGTAAACTTTGGTCTAACTCTATTGTTTTAGCTTGTAACACACGTGACTCATCTGGCATTTACTTTCTTAGTTGAGACACATGAAAGACATTGTGAACTTTGCTCAACTCCGTTAGTAAAGCTAGCTTATAGGCAACCTTCCCAATTCTTTGCAAGATCTCATAGGGACCAATATATTTCAGGCTCAATTTCCCCTTCTTTCCGAACCTCATTACACCTTTCATTGGTGATACTTTAAGTAGCACCATATCACCAACTTTAAACACAACTTCTAGACGTTTTTGGTCCGCATAAGACTTCTGTCTATCTTGTGCTGCTTGAATCATTGCTTATATTAGTCCTACCTTATTGGTAGTTTCTTCACTCAACTGAGGTCCTAGAATCACTATCTCACTTATGTCACTCCAACATCAGGGACTTCTGCACTTTCTTCCATATAGGGCTTCAAAAGTTGCCATGCCAATACTTGCATGGTAGCTATTGTTGTACGAGAACTCAATCAAATCCAAAAATCCTCCCAATTCCGTTGAAAATCCATTACACATGCTCTCATCATGTCCTCTAAAGTTTGTATGGTTCTTTCTGTTTGTCCATCGGATGCTGGAAGGAAAGGTTTACTCATTTTCAACGTTGTACCAAAGTTCTCATGGACACTTTTCCAAAATTTCTAAAGAAACCTAGAATCCCTGTCTAACAAGATATCTTTCAAACTCCATGTAGCCTCACATCAAGCTTTGTGTAAGCCTTTACAAGTTTTTCCTTCCTCCAAGACTCCTTCATCGATATAACACCGCTGATTTAGTAAGCCTATCCACCATAACCCACATGGCATCATTTTGATTCTTTGAATTTGGCAAGCAGGTTACAAAATCCAAATATGCAATCCCACTTCCATCCTGGTATCTCAAGTGGTTGAACTTCTCCTTGTGGTCTTTTATGTTCAAATTTCACCTTTTCAAAAGTAAGACACTTGCTCAGGAATTTTGCCACTTCTGTTTTCATTCTCAGCCACGAATGCACCTTTTTCAAATCCTTATACAGTTTATCACCTCTTGGATAAACTGAATACGGTGTATTATGACCTTCCTCCATAATTCTCCATTTAAAGTCTTCACATTTCTTTGGTACACACCACCTTCCTTTATACCTCAAAGTTCCATCTTCATGTATTTGTAGCTCCATAGCCTTTCATGCCTTCAATTTCTGCTTTACTCTATCCAATTTCACATCTCCATTCTGATTTTCCTTAATCTCGTCAAACACTGTTGGTTGGATATTAAGATTACAAAGTACTCCTTCCAACTATCCCTCTTTCACTATCTCAAAATTCATTCTCTACATGTTTCTATACAACTCGTGAGCAACCACTAGAGAATTCACTCCATGTCTCGCCTTACGACTTTGAGCATATGCTACCACATTGGTCTTCCCTTCATGGTATTGGATATCTAAATCATAATCCTTTATCAATTCAAGCCATCTCATTTGTCTCATGTTCAAATCCTTTTGAGTGAAAAAGTACTTTAAACTTTTGTGGTCCGTGTAGATTCTACACTTTACTCCATACAAGTAACGCCTTCATATCTTTAAAGCAAACACGATCGCTGCTAAGTCGAGATCGTGGGTGGGATAATTTGCTTCGTATGGCTTCAACTGTCTCGAAGCATACGCAATCACCTTTCTATTTTACACTAAAACACATCCTAAGCCGTAGTCAAACGCTCCTTTATGGTCTGAAATGTCTCTTCACACTTATCACTACAAATAAACTTACAGTCCTTCTTCATTAACCATGTCATCGGCTTAACGATCCTCAAAAAGTCCTTCACAAACCTCCTATAATACCCTACTAAACCCAAGAAACTTCATACATTCGTCACATTCTTAGGTGTAGGCCACTCTTTTACTGCTTCATTCTTGGCTGGATTTACTTCAACTCCCTTTTTTGACACAAAATGTCCCAAAAATGCAACTTTCTCCAACCAAAATTCACGTATCGAGAACTTAGCATACAACTTATCCTCCCTTAGTGTCATCAAAATTATGCTCAAATGTTCCACATGCTCCTCTTTACTCTTCGAGTACACCAAAATATCATCATCAATAAAAACTACCACAAGCTTATCCAAGAATCGTTGAAAGATCCTATTCATTAGGTCCATGAAAATTGCAGGCGCATTCTTCAACCCAAAAGGCATAACAAAGAACTCATAATGCCCATACCTTTTACGAAAACCATTTTTGGTATGTCCTCATTGGCAAATCTCAATTGGTGGTATCTTGACCATAAATCAAACTTTGAAAATACCATAGCTCCTTTCAACTGATCAAACAAATCAGTAATCCTTGGTAAAGGATACTTGTTCTTGATCGTCATCTTTTTCAACTCCCTATTGTCAATATAGAACCTCAAACTTCCGTCTTTCTTCTTCACAAAACGCACTATTGCTCCCCAAGGTGAAGCACTAGGCCCAATGTAACCTTTCTCATACAACTCCTGTAACTTCCCATTCAACTCACTCATTTCCGTAGGTGCCAGCCTATATGGTGCTTTGGAAATAGGTGTTGTCCCCGGAACTAAGTCTATGGTGAAATCAATTTCGTCGAAGGCATTCCCACAATCCTCTCCAGAAACACGTCCAGGAAATCTCTTACTACCTCAATGTCCTCAGGCTTAGAAGACTCAGCATGATCTACATCCCTCACACTACAAAGATAAATTGGAAAACCTGTCTTCACACACTAAGAAAACCTCATTACTGACACTATTTTGTTGTTTCTTGGCCTTCCTGCCCTCCAATATCTCACTTTCTTTCCCCTATTAAATAATGAGATTTTTTGCGGCTCACACAAAATCTCAGCCTTGTGGTCACTCAACTAATCCATCCCCAGAATCACTTCCAAGTCACCCAAATCAAACTCGATTAGATTAGCCTTAAACTCCACTCTCTCAATCTCAATTGGAACATTTAAAAACCTCCTGGAACATTGTCCTTCCCGTCCTGATAGTAACACTATCGACATATCTATTGTATCTACTTTTTCCAAAACAAGCATTAACTTTTTTTAAATCTTAGTGGATACAAAAGAACATGTTGCACCACAATCAAACAAAACTTTAACGCGAAGAGAGTGAATAGAGAATGTACTAGTAATCACATCCTTACTAGTATCCCCTTCACTTCGAGCCATCACATTCAGCTTTCTTGTATTCGAGGCTTTATTCAGATGTCCTCCATTTCCACCTCCATTCCTATTCCCGACTTGTTGCATTGCCTTTCCTCCAATGTTTCCTTGGAAACCCTTCCACTGACCTCCAATTGACATTCCTTTGAATTGAGACCCTTGTCCTTTCTTTTCCTTGTTCTTAGAGACGCACTCATACTCATGGTGTCCAAGCTTGTTGCACAAACAACAAGTCACTGAGTTCCCAGCACAGTCCTTGCCTGAGTGATTGTTAGGACATTTCTTGTAGAAGTATATACGACCACCTTGATGGGTCGTCTATACCCTATTCCCATTTCCATTAGCAGGCGTCCCAAAATTTCCCTATTTCCCTGAGAGTTATTGTTCAAACGGGGCTTCTTAAATAAAACATGACTCCCTTGTTGGTTTAAGTTTCTTCCACCATCCTTCCTTTTCTCCCTCGTTTCACCTTCTTTCAGCAACTCCTTCTTCTTCTAGTCTAGGACATACAGATGTGCATCTCTTCCATAAAACACATCCATGGACTCAAAGACTTGACCAGCTAGTTCCAACTGGATTTCTATGGGTAACCCTCTCTCAAAATGAATAGCTTTCAACTTTTTTGTTGCCACAACCTCCTTAGTAAACCTAGACTACTTTGTAAACATCAATTAATACTTAGTAACCGACATACTCCCCATCTTAGCTCCAGAAACTCATTAGTTTCTGCTTCTGAAGGAATATAGGATAGAACTTATTGCGAATCTATTCCTCAAACACAGCCCAATTGAACCCTGGCAAAGCCCTAATCATGTCTTCATTTTGTGACCACCAAAGATCAGCTTCTCCTTTTAGATAGTAAACTGCATAGTTTACCTTAAACTCTTCTAGAAACTCAACTACCCCAAACAACTTGTTAAACTCTCTCAGCCATCCATATAACGAGGTTGGATTGGGTTTTCCTTCGTAAGTAGGCGGCTTACTTTGAGTAATTTTATCGAAAAGTTCCCCAACGGGGTCACCTCCATTACCATTCTTCTAGCAGCTAACTGTTCAGCTACAGTAGTTAATTCCCTCACTACATCATTCAGCTGATTGTTGTTACGTTTAGTTATCCTATTTCTTCTGTAGAGGGAAAAGACCTTAATATTAAACTATGTCTGACTTTAAGTTAGAATAACATAAGCTTATAACATAACATAAAATCATTTCCTTAATTCATCTCACAAAAGAGATTCCCATTCTTTTAGAGTGAATGATTCACTTAGTTTTGATTGTTTACACAACAATTCAAGTAAAATAACGCACATAGTAAAAAAAGTTTTCCCTTGGTTTTGCTCCACTTAGGCGTCTTTTCAAAGATATCTAACTCATTTATTATTTTATTCTCATAAGGGTTCTTATTTCTTAGTTTCCTAAAGTTCCTTTTCGCTCATTGCCACTTATTCGCAAAGTAAATAACAATCTAAAATTTCCGACATTCTACAAATCAACAATTCTAAACGATATTATACTAAATCATATCTATAACAAAAATTCTAAACATTAACATAATTCAGCTTGTCCTTAGACACCACATATTTCTCAGATATGAACTCAGGATCATCTTTAACATCATCCTCTAAATCTTCCTCAACATCTTTATCCATGTCTTCTTCTGGGTCAAGCTCATTTTCTTATTCTTTGGAATCATTCACTAAGTCCACATACACTGGGATTACCGGGTTTGGATTTTCAATCTCGTAACACGAACTATCCTTCGACTCATAACCTTGAGAACCTGAAGTAGCTTCATTTTCACTCATTGCATCATTCTCTTGATCACTTGGGACTAGTGTGGGTGGGGTCTCCTCACCTACATTTGACTCCAAAAAATCTTGCTCCTTCTTTGCAATGTAATCTTCCAAATACCTCCAATTCAGAACCCCATTCACCATTTCGATCCTTATACATAGTGTAGTTTGGAAGTCCTCTAAAGAAATGAAAGTCACTAAACTTTTTCTTGATCTCCAAATAGGGTGGACGGATTGGCAAGCAAATAACATTTAAAGCAGAAATGATATGAATCAAGGTACATTTAATTAAGGCAACTTCGATGGTTTGATGGACGCAGCTAAGAAGGATGCAACATTGGGTGAATTGGTGGCCTTTGGGTACACAAGGAAATTTGGTGCATCTAAGGCTAACATTTTTGTGTGCATGGTCACATGCCACTAAAAATCCTCATTAAGTAAAATCAGTAGTGTTGTGTTTATGGTAGCATATGTTAATTTTTGCATATGGGTTTTTTCCCACTGCAGTTGCTAGGGTTTTTCTCATTTCAGGCATAGGTGTCTTCATTTCTTGTTGGGTCTTGGTCATCATAATCATCCTAAAATACATGAAGAATGGTTTCTTGATCAAAAGATTGAATCTTGAGGCATTTCTTGAAGTTTGGAAGAAGACTCAAAATTGCGCAAAATTAGCAAAGCTAAATGTTGGGCAAGTTGGCTATGGCGTGTATTTTGGAAGGATTTTTATGATTATTTTTTTAATTAATTAATTAGTGAAGTTGTTAGAGTTTGTTAACAAGATATGGCAACTTGCAAGATGATGTGGCAATCTTATCTTGAGTTTGTTGTGCTACTTATGCAAGTAGCCAAGTTGGACGAATTAGGGGTTGATTTTCGCGTGTGCTTATCTTCTTTTGTTCCTAAGAAATTTGTTTGGATTTTGTATTAGGTTAGTTTATAAATAGCCTTCAAATTAAGTAGTAACATATAGATTGTTTTGAGTAAAAAAATCAACTTGATTATTGTGCGTTTTTCCTATTGTTTTAGTTCAAAAACAATATTCTTGACTTGTGAATTGGTGATTTGAGCTTTAGATTCACGTAAGGATAAATTGAGTTTGAGGGTGCTTGAGGCTTTAATCAAACGAAAATTTATTCGAAAATTCCCTAGTTTAAATTCTTGGTGTTTCTTTATAGAATTGGAACTAGACTCTTTAATTGTGGGTGGCGAGTGTTTATCAATATTCACATCAACTTTTGGTGCTCTCGTTGAGAGGTCTATATTTCTTAGGTGCTTATTGAAATCATAAATCAATTTAAACATAAAAATGGAAGGTGGTGAAGAAGTTCCTACAAATTTCACTAAGGGTCTTTCATTGCAACTTGCAAAAAAAGAAAGAATGCATAACGAGATTGACGAGTTGAAAGCTCGTTTGGACGAAGTTTTGAAGGTGGTTGCTTCTATTGGTAGCACACTAGTATGGTCAAATCAAAGAAGCAGAAGTCATCTGATTCTGAGAAAGAAAGCGTGAGTATTAGGAGTGTAAGAAAGCCTAAAATCACGAAGGAAATCTCAAGTAGTGAAAGTGATGATGAGCCAAGAACCAGGCGCAAGAAAAAGGTGAACAATAAAGATGATGATCGAAATTTAAAGCTTGAAATCCCTGAGTTTGAAGGTAGCATGGATCCAAATAAGTTTTTGGAGTGGATTCGGAGGGTAGAAAGAATTTTCACCTATAAGGAGCACGATGATCACAAATCTTACAAAGTTGCTGAATTAAAACTCACCTCTTATGCAAGTTTATGGCTTGAAGGACTACAAAAGAAGAGAAAGAAGGATGGCAAGTCTAAATTAGTCACATGGAATAACCTTAAAAGAGAGATGAGAAAACGACTTTTGCCTCAAGATTTCGAACAAGATAACTTCATTAAGATGCATTCTCTGCGACAAAATCGAAAAATTATGGAAGAATACATGGTGGAGTTCGAAAATCTTGTGATGATTTGTGATTTGGAGGAGAAAGAGAACCACAAAGTGGCGTGTTTTGTGGCTGGACTAGATGAGAATATCAGGGAGAAAGTTTAGTTACAACCATACAGGACGTTTGGGGAGGTTTGTAAAGTGGCGTCTAGAGTGGAGAGGATTTTCACGCAAATCTAGGAGTTTTATTAAACCCTTTGAATAAAAACGTGATATGGTGCCTACCAAGCTGAATTTTGACAAAACATCCAAGGCACATTTACCAAGGAAAAGGGTTTCTCATCTAAACCCATTGATAACAGAACTTGTTTTAAATACAAAGGACAAGGTCACTTTCAGAGGGATTGCTCACATGCTAGGGTTACAACCACTAGAGATTAGGGGGATGAAGAAAACTTTGTAGAACAGGAGCAGTGATACGTGGATGCGAATGAAGAAGATCATGATAAGTATGATACTAATGAGGAGGAGGTAGAAGAAATTGTTCCTGAATCACATGGTAAAAGTTTTGTTCTGAGAAGAGTACTTCAATCTCAACCACTTCCACCTGTGGAGAATCAACGTGAGAAGATCTTCCGTACCAGGCGTAATGTGCAAGCTAAACTATGTGACATATCATTGATACAGGAAGCTGCAGTAATGTGGTGTCTACATTACTAATCGATAAGTTAGACATACATACAAAAACCCATCCACAACCTTTCAACTTCATTGGCTCAGCAACACCAGTGATGTCAAGGTAAGTAAATAAGCATTGATTGCATTCAAGATTAGAAACTATGAAAATCAAGTGCTTTTTGATGTGTGCCCTATGGATGCTTGCCATATACTATTAGGGAGACCTTGGCAATATGAAAAATTTGTGAAGTTTAATGGGAGAACTAATGTCTATATTGTGCGCAAACATGTTAAGGAAAAGCCATATGCATTTAAACCTTTGATGACATCTAAACCTAAATCAAGCATGGTAATCCGAAAGGAGCATTGTTGATGGGTGGACAGGAGTTGGAGAAGGAAGTGAAGGAGGGTGGCGTGGTTCTTATGCTCGTTGCTAAGGAGAAAAATGAGGATACACTTGTAATTCCATGAGTTATGAAGCCTTTGTTGACTGAATTTTCAAATGTCTTTCCTGATGAATTACCTCTTGGATTGCCTCCAATTTGAGGTACTAAATTCTTAAATGTCTTTCCAGGTGCTTAGATTCCCAATAAGCCAGCATATAAGTGTAATCTTGAGGAAACAAAGGAGATTCAAAGGAAAATTCATGAATTGATGGAACAAGGGTATGTCAGGGAGAGTATGAGTCCATGTGCAGTGAATCATTGATAGTGGCTAAGAAAGATGGGAAATGGAGGATGTGCATTGATTCTCTTCCAGTAAATTACATAACCATCAAATATAGGTTTTGTATACCTAGATTGGATGATTTGCTGGATGAGTTGTATGGGTCTCAGGTGTTTTCGAAAATTGATCTGCAAAGTGGTTATCATCACATTAGAATGAAAGGTGACGAGTGGAAGACTGGTTTCAAGACTAAATAAGGGTTATATGAATGGTTAGTCATGCCTTTTGGATTGACCAATGCACCTAACACTTTCATGAGACTGATGAATGAGGTACTCAAACCTTTTATCGGTAAATTTGTGGTGGTTTGTTTAGATGATATATTGGTTTATAGTACTTATGTGAATGATACTTACAAGGAACGTGCTAACAGACACAAGACTCAGCATGTTTACAAGGAAGGAGACTTAGTGTGGTTGCATTTACGAAAGGAGAGGTTTCCAAATCAATGCAAGAATAAACTCATGCCACGGCGTTGTGATGGACCTTTTAAAATCATGAAGATAGTGGGTGACAATGCATATCGGTTAGAGCTGCAAGGTGAATATGGATTTCATCCAACTTTTAACATTGGTGATTTGGCTCCCTATGTTCCTGATGATCAAATTCAAGGTTTGAGGATTAACTCTTCTAAAGAAGAGGAGGATGATATGAATCAAGGTACATATAGTCTGGACAACATTAATGGTTTGATAAATGCAGCTAAGAAGGATGCAACATTGAGTGAATTGGTTGCCTTTGGGGACACAAGGAAATTTGGTGCATCTAAGGCTCAAATTTTTGTGTGCATGGTCACATGCAATTAAAAATCCTCATTAAGTAAAATCAGTAGTGTTTATGGTAGCATATGTTAATTTTTGCCTATGGGTTTTTCCCACTACAGTTGCTAGGGTTTTCCTCATTTCATGCATAGGTGTCATCATTTCATGTTGGGTATTGGTGNACAAGGGTATGTCAGGGAGAGTATGAGTCCATGTGCAGTGAATCATTGATAGTGGCTAAGAAAGATGGGAAATGGAGGATGTGCATTGATTCTCTTCCAGTAAATTACATAACCATCAAATATAGGTTTTGTATACCTAGATTGGATGATTTGCTGGATGAGTTGTATGGGTCTCAGGTGTTTTCGAAAATTGATCTGCAAAGTGGTTATCATCACATTAGAATGAAAGGTGACGAGTGGAAGACTGGTTTCAAGACTAAATAAGGGTTATATGAATGGTTAGTCATGCCTTTTGGATTGACCAATGCACCTAACACTTTCATGAGACTGATGAATGAGGTACTCAAACCTTTTATCGGTAAATTTGTGGTGGTTTGTTTAGATGATATATTGGTTTATAGTACTTATGTGAATGATACTTACAAGGAACGTGCTAACAGACACAAGACTCAGCATGTTTACAAGGAAGGAGACTTAGTGTGGTTGCATTTACGAAAGGAGAGGTTTCCAAATCAATGCAAGAATAAACTCATGCCACGGCGTTGTGATGGACCTTTTAAAATCATGAAGATAGTGGGTGACAATGCATATCGGTTAGAGCTGCAAGGTGAATATGGATTTCATCCAACTTTTAACATTGGTGATTTGGCTCCCTATGTTCCTGATGATCAAATTCAAGGTTTGAGGATTAACTCTTCTAAAGAAGAGGAGGATGATATGAATCAAGGTACATATAGTCTGGACAACATTAATGGTTTGATAAATGCAGCTAAGAAGGATGCAACATTGAGTGAATTGGTTGCCTTTGGGGACACAAGGAAATTTGGTGCATCTAAGGCTCAAATTTTTGTGTGCATGGTCACATGCAATTAAAAATCCTCATTAAGTAAAATCAGTAGTGTTTATGGTAGCATATGTTAATTTTTGCCTATGGGTTTTTCCCACTACAGTTGCTAGGGTTTTCCTCATTTCATGCATAGGTGTCATCATTTCATGTTGGGTATTGGTGATCGTAATCATCCTAAAATACATGGAGAATGGTTTCTTGAAGGTTTCTTGATTAAAAGATTGAATCTTGAAGCATTACGTGAAGTTTGGAAGAAGACTCAAAATTGCGCAAAATTAACGAAGCAAAATGGCGAGTATTGGTAACGATTTTGTGTCGTTTGGCCAAGTTGGCTATGGCGTGTATTTTGGAAGGATTTTGCTGATTATTTGTTAATTAACTAATTATTCAAGTTGTTAGAATAGAATCTAGTTAGTTAGAGTTAGTTACAGTTTGTTAACAAGATAAGGGCAAGTTGTAAGATGATGTTGCAATCTTCCTTGAGTTTGTTGTGCAACTTGTGCAAGTGGCCAAGTTGGATAAATTAGGGCTGATTTTCATGTGTGTTTATTTTATTTTGTTCCTAGGAAATATGTTAGGATTTTGTCTTAGGTTATATTATATATGGCCTTCAAATTAAGTAGTAACATATAAATTGTTTTGAGTAATAAAAATCAACTTGATTGTTGTGCGTTATTTCCTATTGTTTTCGTTCAAAAACAATATTCTTTATCTTGTGAATCGGTACTTTGAGCTTTAGTTTCAAGTGAGGATAAATTGAGTTTGAGGGTGCTTGAGGCTTTAATCAAACGAAAAAATTTATTCGAAAATTCCCTAGTTTAAATTCTTGGTGTTTCTTTATAGAATTGAAACTAAAATTTTTGCTTGTGAGTGGCAAGTGTTTATCAATATTCACATCAAGACACATGATCGGGTTAATCCCACTATAGTAACTTCAGCAATGAACTCATGTATGAACAGTAGAACCGAATCTTCCATACATACTGAGGTGGACTCTTGTTTATGCTAAAATTTGCTCTAGCTAGCAAACCTTAGCTGGTTCTGGCTATAGCTAAATAGTTATATCTTATGCTCCATATAATGCAGGAATGATGCAATGTAAAGATGGGAGTGGGGGGAGACACCAGATGTGGTGACGCGGAAAACCCCCCTAAATCAGGGTAAAATATGCGGGTGGCTTTGAGTCCACCAGTCCACTAATTAAGAAAGAAGATTACAAGTACAGTGCATGGTGCTAGCTTGCTAGCTTTGATTGTTACTAAGTGTTCAGCTAAGAAATGTAAAGAAACTTAGATTGTACGTACAGTGATGTAAATAACAGTAGAAGAGTATCAGCTAGTGAATAATGATGTGTGTGCTACTTTATTTTCCACTCTATTTATAGATAATTTCTTCCTCATAGTAATTCCTCCTTCGAGTTGGTTGTTTCTCTTGTTACGTATCTAGCTTGAATTATGGAGCACGTTCAAACTTGTTTGAATGTTGTTCCTTTTTAGGCACGTAATGTTCACCACTTTGACTCTAACTTCACACGATCTCCGCCTTCCAAAAGCTTCTTGAAATATCTTTCTTCTTGATTCCTTGATTCACGGACCCGTTAATTAATTAAATCCAATCTGTAGCTGCTAGCTGCATACCTGCGTAGCTTACAATCTAGCTGGATCACAAATAGGAATTTAGCCATAACAATTTGCCCCTAACTTGTAAGCTGGAGGCACCAGCTACCAGATTGCAAGTTACTGTTTAGTCAGATAAAAGCATGCCACGAAATCCAAGGAAGAAACGGATATACCAAAGGTAATAATTATCCTTTTTTAAAATCTAAGTTCTACAAAAAAGATATGAAAAGATTTTGGCAGTTAGAGCAATTAATGAAAAAATAACAGTTGTTCCTTTGCTTCTCCCTACAAATACCTTCCTCCTTCTCAATTGTGCTCTCTTCGCTTTTGCAAACTCCTCTTCAAAGAAAGAAGTTTATAGATTGAGTTCAGTTTTTTTGTGAATTTTGTGAATTTCGGGGCGATTTAGTTTTTACCATGTACTAAGATCTTCTTCCCTCTTTTTCTTGTTTTATGACCTTAATTCCCCGCTTAAGTTCCTTTAAGAATCATAGATATCCGCTGAGGTTAAGGAACTGTTTTGCAATTACGATGGGTAGGGCCAAAGATGACGTTTTTAGTGTGATAACTGAGGAGCGTTTGCAACAAATTACGGCGACGAGTCACTTCCTTGAGTCCGCCAAATTGCTGGATCCCTCTTCTAGTCAACGCTCTGAAACCTGTCCTTCCACCTAACTCTGTTTCTTTCAATACCCCTTTTCAATTGGGTTCACCTTCCCCTTTATCGGGCTTGCTAAGGCCATTATTGAGCGTCTAGGTCTGAGTCCATGTCAGTTTTAACTGTCATTCTGGAGGACTTGTAAGGTGGTTGAGGAAAAGAGTAAGGAGTGGGAGTTAGACTTTGGGCTGGATGATTTGATGGCAATATATTCTACTCGAAAGGTAGGTCCAGGATATGCCATCTTAAAAGTTAGGATATCTGGAAATAAACTGGTGGATGATTATGGTGCACCAGATAAGGGACGGAAGAGTAAATACTTTTTTGTGGAGAAGTCCTCCCTTGGAAAAGAGGGAGAGTGGCTTCCTAGTGGATGGAACTTTATAGGTATATGTGTTGATTCCCCTTACGTTATGTTCGTTTAATACTCTATTCATTTGGTCCTTACTCGCTTTCTTTTGCAGTTCAATCTCCTCCCCCTTTGATTACCGAAACCCACTCGACTCGGGATTTTCTAAGCCGTCCTATTCAGGAAAGGACCTTTGATGCCACCAAAGGATCTTCCACTCCTACTCCTGCTATATATGTCTTCTGGTATGGACATCCTCTTATGCGCCTATAACTGTTTTTTTTAGTGATTAAAAGGATAAAACTTATCTAGCTATGACCTTTACAGGTCTGGAAAAGGTGTCATTCGAGGAAGTAAAGAGGAGGGCTTCAAAGAGGAAAACTGCTAGCAGCAGCATGACCAATCACTACAACAAAAATGATATTTGGTAACATTAGAGTGGTAACACCTTTACATAAGTAACACTATAAGGTAACATTTTTGAATTTGTATCACTTTCAGGTAACACTTTTTAATATGCAGCACTTTTGTGGTAACGCCTTTTAATTTGTAGCAATATTGTGGTAACACCTTTTAGTTTGTAACACTACTGTGGTAACACTTTTTTGTTAGTAACGCTTTTGAGGAAATGCATTTAGATATGTATCAAATTAATTATTTGAAGCCGTATTTGATATTTAAAGGACAAAATTTATATACTATCTCTGTATTGCAATACTTGAATATTGAATGCGATACAACTCCTAGGCAAAAAATGAAAATCGATGGTAGTGTTTAATTGTAAAGATACTGATTTATTGTTTGAGCAGAGAAAAAGTAGGCAACTTAGAACACTTAAGTTTCAAATGCGTAATAAATTATGGGCACCAAGGTCATTTCTCATCAAAAAGTATACTAAAAAAAAAAAAAAAAAAAAAGCAAAGTTACGAGTATTGTCTTACAACCCAAATGGAAAGTGTTGCAAATATTGTGATATGGAGGTAGTATTTACTTCTAGGCCCCTTTTCTACAACACTTAATTATTCACAGTTTGATCAGTCACAGTTTTAATAAAATGAGTTTGATTAGACCTATATTTTTAAGTGTACCATATGATAAATTAGCCTCGACGTAAGGCCCTGTTTTGTTGGGTTAAATTTTTTAGCACTTCGGTTTAGTATAGTTCCGTTCAATTCAATTCAGTTACGTTTCAGGCCAAAATAACAGGGCCTAATTCCTTATTATGCTCTTCTTGTTTTTGCTTATTTTTAGTAAAAATAAATTAATAAAAGCAAAATTCAATTTCAATCCTTAATAAATCAATCATGATTTATACAAAACAAAATAAGTTTATATCATTTAGGTTAGCAAAAATACATTACCTTTCCTTACAAAATTACTCCGTATTGCAAATAAATGAGGAGATATATGGCATTTAAATAATAATTACGAAGTAATAAGGAGTAATAAAAATAACAAAGCTAAAGGAAAAGTTTCTCTGTCAATAATTTTCATTTTAAAGAAGTCCAACTAGAAGATTAAATAAACATAACCTAACCTATAAAAAAACACACGCATAAGTAGTGCATAACCCACATCAATAAAACATAGCTCTCATCCTCTCAATATTTTAGATCTTTTTGTCTCCTCTTTCACCTTTTCAACTTTTTCAGTACTATTCAATATTTCAATGGCGATTAACCGAGTTTCAATCATTATTGCAGGATACTGAATTTGTTGGAAAACAACCGAAAATGGCAGCTGCTGTCGACAAATCTAATTATTTAAGGTGAGTTTCTTAAGCCATTAAACCCTAACTTTCTTGAAATAATCAGAATTTTGCATTCAAAATTGTTGATTGAATTTTTCTGCATTTATCTGATTGTGGGTAGTTTTATTTGTTAAGATTGTTCTAATTAGAACGAGATTTGGGATTTGTTTGACATTTTTTTAGAATTTCTGCAATTTACTACCGATTTTTCTAACTAGAACGAGTTTTAGGATTTGTTTGATATTTTTGATTGAAAAGTCCTAATTCACTTTTCTTTTTGCTTGATGAAATTAGGACTTTAACATAACAAAATTCGAATAATTTGAACCCATAGAGTTTCTTAATGAGATTATCAATCTTGGCAGGCATTTCAACTTCATTTGCGCCATCGTATGTTCTTGTTACCAATTTATCTGATACTTGGCATTTATCACTGAAAATTTGTTATTTTATTTATTTATCTATTTACCTAATTTAGCTTTATATTAAAAGTAGTAGCTTATTTGATAAGTGAAAGGAGCTCAATTCCCTCAAAATTGATGTTGCTCTTTGGTTTGAAGAGGTTTAAACTTTAAAGTGTGCACATGATACGACCCTCATAATGCAAGGCTACAAGCAGAATATAAATATATAATTACGTTGGATTTGCAACTTTATGTTGCTTTCTGGATTTCACTTGATAGTTGTTTAAGTGTGTTGAATGACCACAATATTCCACTTATTTCTATTTTATTAGTTGAATAATGTCTCTGAACAAAGTTTGTTAGTATTTAATTTGTATAATTCACATGGACAATGGATAAGATCAATTCTTTTGTTGTTATTATTGAGGGAAGTAGTTTAATCTTTTTATTTAGTGTGACTGGGTGGAGATTCAGCATATTTTGAGGTATTTTGTGTGGATGTAATCCACGGTGGTTGTGGTGGGTGCTTAAAGTTGGGTGTGAATTTGATGATTTGGTGGTTTTGGTGGGTGCAATTTTGGGTGGTGCACTATTGGTCGTAAGTGGGTTGGAGGTGGATTCGAGGTTGTTGATCATGAGTGAGATGAGATTTAGGGATTAATTGTTTTGGTGGGGATGTTTATGGGTAGCTGATAGAAGTATTGGACATGGATGAGTTAGTTTTGGTTAGGGAAAACGGTCTATTGGTGGCGGATAATGTTGGTTGCGGGAAGCTTTTCTATGGGAGACGTTATATTTCACTTACTCACATATAATTTTGAGGTCTTTCAATTGATGAAATAGTTCATGCTAGACAAAATTTTTTAATTTTGATCTCAGTTTTTATATTGGTGATTAAGTTTTAATTTAGATGTTATTATATTTTTTATGATTATCATAAATTAGAATTGATTTTGGACTGACTCTACTATGGTAGTGATGGCTGATGATAATAGAAGAAGGTTGAAATTGCTTATGGGTTTTACATTTGACTGTTAGAGATGCTGAATATGAGCCTAATTAGTCACATCAGATGTTGAACTAATGGGGTTATGGGAAATCAATATCAAAAATTGAAAGTGCAAAGGATAGATGAGTTTTAGTACTAAATAAATGTATTGATCAGTTGTTTTTGAATCAACTAAAGAGTTTATTGAGTACTAAGAGTCTTGATCAGGCAGGTGTAGCAATATTAATTTAAGAGGATTTAGAATTACTGACTCGATTATTGGGTGCATTTTCGTGGCATAAATTATGGTGTTGGTAAACAGTTTAATTTTTTTTATGTGGCATGAACTAGATTATGACTTAAACTTCGTCTATATTTTGAATGAAAATCGCTTTTGTGAAGAGAAAGTGTCTCGTAGTAGCACTTTCTGGAATGCTAGAATGCTTGATTTGATAGAGTTTGTTTTAAACCCTCCCGATGGTGGACCTCCATCTCTCCCTGAGCAACGTGTCGCGGTATTCATTCTTATATTTGTATCATGTTTGACGGACTTCTTGCTTGTTTTGATGTGTTACTATTTTGGTAGTTTTAATCTGTTCCACACATGATATTTAAGCTGAATAAAAAGTTGTATCAGCTTATGTATAACTTCTAATGCCTGCTTAATTGACATAGTTATTTTGTAGATTGCATGTTCTTTCAGCTCTTAACCTGTACAACCTATACAGATATGTTTTAATGGCAGAAAAATCAGGAGAAAATATTTATATATATATTAGTTATTAGAAGCATTTACCTTTAGTTTATTGGCTTTATCAAGTTGTTGGAATTGTATTTTTTTTTATCCAAATTAGTTACCCAGTAGCATGGCTGAACCAATGTGTATCTTTCACTTCATGACTCCTTGATCATTAATCTGTAACACATTGGAATACATGTGGGACTGGGTTGGTTTAAATTCTAATGACCGTAATGGTTTCTGAACTTGAGAAGCTTTTATTACTACTATTTTTGCTAATTTTTTGTTTCCAATTCTTATAGGACCAAGATAATGATCATAACCATTCGTTGGAGTAAACAATAGGCAAGGTAAGCATTCAAGTATGCTGCAAGATTGAAGATGGAGAAGGTAATGAAGACTATTACACGTTTAGGGATAGTTTGAGACTCATTTTTAGATTAAATCATTTGTTATGGATGTTTTTAAGTACATTATTTTTATTCAAATGTCTTTGAATGAATACCATTAGTTTATAAGTTGAAATGAGTGGGGTGTATTGGCACATAGATATTTGAATTGTATATTGGGATATTTGAGTGGTTGTTTTAATACGATGTAATTTTTTTTATAGAAACTCTACCTTACGATTTTTAATTGCTACATTTTGACCAAACTAGTTGTGACACCTGCGCGCGGTGTCCCAAAATATTTATGCAAGCGCTTTTAAGTGTATAGGAATTTGTGTGTTCTTGTGGTGGTTTGATAGCATAAAATCAAACTCTTGTACGCATGTGTAGTTGTTTTATGAGCCAGAGTTTCCTTGGTTAGCACTAAATGAGATATTGAAATATTAAATTCTATGCCCAACAAAAACATAAACTGTTAACTTTGGTTTTAATGATGTTGTCGAATGGGAAATACAATGAATTTACACGTTAAAAGTCTGCAATTTTTCAACAAATCACAAATATCATGGGTGTTTATAGAGTTCAGCAAATCACAAATCAATTTCCCACCAGGAATGTAGCATGACAACTGAGATATGACAACCTTGGTTAAACAGTTCAGCCAATATCGATGACCTAATAATAGTAAAAAAAAAATCAATAGTCGATCATCGTAATATTGACCAATGGTAAGAATTTCAGAGCACGGGACAACTGTATATTCTCATATATTCTATTCATAATGTTATCATTTACAAGGGAAACTAAATTGTATAATCAGAGTTGCATATTTTGGGAGAGAATCAATTTATTAATCGGCCTGTAAAAGTTTACCAAAACATATAATCAGAGCTTTACTTGGAATCTTAATTGCCTTCCGATATTCTTTTAGCTATATTCAGCCAATCAGACCTACAAAAACAAGAATTGCAGCAATAGGTACTCATATATAATTATCAGCAATCTGGTTTCACACTATGCCAAAATAAAGTGAATTATCAGAGCAAAATGGTTGGTGGTTAAAACTTAAGTCAAAGTGAAGAACCATTCGTTGAGATCAACCTCTTTTAAAAAGCTAAAACAATTTACAAAGAGAATGGATTTTTTGCCATTATCAGGGTAACCACTGTTTCCCAATAGGATACAGCTCAACCACTACAGAAAATGAGGGATATCACTTTTTATGATCAATGAGAAATGAGAAGAACCAGTATCTTCAGGCCAAATAATGCTACTCTCTTTTATAGACAATGCATTTCGGATTTCATTGATCACAAAGGCACCACCACAATGAATTTCAAAAGAAGTCACAACACATATAGCAAATTATAAAATTTAAAAAAATCCCATTTAATTGATGAAAATATTATCAGGGTAACCACTGTTCCCCAATAGGATACAGCTCAACCACTACAGAAAATGAGGGATATCACTTTTTATGATCAATGAGAAATGAGAAGAACCAGTATCTTCAGGCCAAATAATGCTACTCTCTTTTATAGACAATGCATTTCGGATTTCATTGATCACAAAGGCACCACCACAATGAATTTCAAAAGAAGTCACAACACATATAGCAAATTATAAAATTTAAAAAAATCCCATTTAATTGATGAAAATATTATCAGGGTAACCACTGTTCCCCAATAGGATACAGCTCAACCACTACAGAAAATGAGGGATATCACTTTTTATGATCAATGAGAAATGAGAAGAACCAGTATCTTCAGGCCAAATAATGCTACTCTCTTTTATAGACAATGCATTTCGGATTTCATTGATCACAAAGGCACCACCACAATGAATTTCAAAAGAAGTCACAACACATATAGCAAAATATAAAATTTAAAAAAATCCCATTTAATTGATGAAAATATTATAGCGTATAGATTCTCCCCATCCCAAAAATAAAGAAAAATATATCAAACAACTAAAACTGTTACTTCCAACCAGCCAAACACAATATTAAAGGACTATGATTCAAATAATAAAATCAGCTTCTATAAAAAAAAAGACTTTCATGTTTGAACACGGCTTCTATATCATCCGATCTGTCTCATGAAATTATCGGATTCTTATAAAAATGCAAAATAAGATATTTTATAACCCTCAACAACAATAGTAAAAAAAAAATATGCAATCTCCTAAAGAACTGTTTACTTCAGCTTAAAATCAGTTTAGTTCAGTTCAGCTCAGTTCAGTTCAGTTCAGCTTTGTTCAGTTCAGTTCAATCCAATTTAGTTCCGTTCTGTTCAGTTCAGCTCTTCTTTTATATTGCTAATCATTAATGCATAAAATAATTTTTTTTAGTTCAGTTCAATTCCATTACCTTCACTTCAATTTAGTTCAGCTGTTTTCAGTTGAAATAAATAGGCCCTTAAGTGTAACTTCTGATGCAAGCACCAGTGACAATGACAAAAGTGATCAAGTATTAAATATAAGTGACAAGGTTTGTAATGGTGCAATCAACTTCGAAGGTGAGGATGCCAATGGCAGGGATGCAACCATAGGTGAAATAGTTGCTTATGGAAATATCAACCATATGGGTGCATCAAGGGTAGGGATTTGCGTGTGCATGGTCACATGTCCATAAAATGGCACGCAGATCAAGGCAAGAATGGTGGATTTGGGGAACAAGATGGTTTTTGCCTATGAGTTTTTTCCCACAAGGTTTTTTCTCATTTTTGACATTGAGTCTTTTATTTCTTGGTGAGTCTTGAACTTCATTTACAGCCTAAAAGACATGGGAAATGACTTCTTGAAGGTTTCTTGATTAAAAGATTGGATTTTGAAAGGTTTCTTGAAGATTTGACACAAAATCTTGAAATTACGGAAATCATGGGCGGAAATTTGGGACGATTTTCTTGATTTTGGGCTCTTTGATTTTTTATGTAATTCTGGTTGTAGTTTGTTAATTATCTTGTTTATTAGGTTGTTAGGAAGTTTGTTAGGATATTTTCTTGATTTATTAGTTAGATAGAGTTTGTTAGGCAAGATAAGATCAAGTGCAAGTTGCATGATGATGTGGCAATCTTAACTTGAGTTTGTTGTGCAACTTGTGCAAGTGGCACAAGTAGGGGACGAATTTCCTAGTTTTAGTCGTGTATTTTTGTTGATTTTAGCTAGGATTTTGTTGTTGATTATACCTATAAATAATCTCAACATTAGGATGTAATTAATCAAGTTGGAATTGAATAAAAAGTTTGTTTGTTTACTTGAAAAAAAAATTAAAAAAAAAAACGAAAATTTAAGAGTTGGTGATTGAGTTCTTTATACTCTTGTGCAGATTAATTAATAGCTTTGAGGGTGCTTAGGCTTTAATCAAAGGACTAATTAATCAACCTAAAATTGAGAATCTTGGTGACTTGGTCTATAGGTTCGAAATTTTAGTCTATCCTTATGAGTTTTTGTTACACGAAAATTCACATCAACTTAAATGGGCATCATAATTACAACATATATTGGTATAAAACACCTAACTGCACACTGTACCGTACACTATTAGAAATGACAGCACAACCCAAACCACAATATTCATCAAAGTAGAACAAACAAAAAACTAAAAGATTCCAGAGCACGCTTACTCAACCACACTCGTTGCTCTATTAGAATGTGTAGAAAAATCGGTCATTCTTCTCCAAATCCTTGGAATTAGCTTTATTTGAAGCTGCACAACAACAAACAAAAAATGAATCTCAATACTTCAACTACACAACTAAAGCGAATGGTAAAACAAACAATAAACAACAATAATTGTCTTTGGATCAAATAATCACACCTTTCATCTACCATGATATAAAATCATAGAGTTTTTTATGCATACTTATCCACCTCACACCCTAAAATAATGTCTGCAAATTCTCTCCTGCAAGTTCAGTTTCACCAAATCAATTATCAAAAATCCATCAAAAGAAACCCCTTTCTTGCATAATTTTAATCAAGCTTTCACATACTTTTAACACACTAATCTTCAATCCTTCGCCATACAGATACATCCACACTCAAAAAACCAGGATATTCATTTATCCTAATGCACAATCAACCAACCGAAACAATAATAAAAAAGTAGAAACAGGACATTAATACAAACGGCTTTATTTTTAAGAGATTTCAAAGAACAAAAATTTTGAGTGCGGAAAACAAAGTAAAATAGATGAGCCGACCTGGTTTCACACCCCTCCTCTTTCTTTCTCCCTTCTCCCTTTATGGACCTTGAAACCAGATTGAGGTAAGGTCATTTTTTTTGCTTTAATTTAATTTGTGAAACTAAAACGAAAAGACTAAAAACAAATGAAATGGAAAAAATAACTAAAATTCCGTCACAACAATGAAAAAGCCAATAAAAACCTCAAGTAAGTCACAAACAACTTTCCCTATTTGAATCTAATCAGATAGCATCTTTGATTCCCTTCCCTTCCCTTACCCGTTTACTCAATTCCCTCAAAATAAATCTCAACCCTCCCGGTCTCTTCCTTGACAACAAACCCCCCAACTCAGTGACAAACCTCCCTTCCCCTCCCAACAACACAACTCATGCCAACCCACCCCTCCCTCCTCCCCCTCCCCCAACCACCAAATATAAACCTTCATCCATGTTCCAAATAGCACACCCCAGTCTTCCTCACCCTTCTCATTCCCCTCCCCCTAAACTCACTAAAAATACCCTAATTACACTACTCAAATCAAAATTTGATTGAAACACTTAACACTATCCCTAATAATACTAATTAGACTTCTAAAATGAAAATAAAAAATTATATAAAATTAAATACAAAATCCTAACCCTAACAACACTTTTGGAATCAAATAAATCAATAATTATTGAATTAAATTCATCAACAACAAAATTGATGATCGAGAACCAAAAATCAATGATAATCGATCCCTAATCAACATTGAATGAATGTAAACAATATAGAATAAATTCCGATCTGGAAGACCCAAAAACACGAAGAACAAAAAAAAAAAACAAAATCATCGAAAAGGGGAAGTTGATACATGAACCCCAAGAACACATATAATCTGACATAAAGTATAAGCTCTTACCTGTTATACACTCTATCCACAACCTCTATAGCGTGCCTCCAACTTCGCCGATCCTTCCTCAGTATGTCGCAAGCACTAAGCTTGCACAGACATATTGTCCACCAAATTAGGACACATACACTATCCTCATTCCTGGAAAATCAGTAACATCGGATCAATTGAAATTTGTTACAGTAAATAAAATGCAACTTTTCACATTAAAAAAATTATAATAAAGTTGAAATGATAAAATTAACTTTAACAATAAAGCAAACAATCAATCAACCAAAACCACTTACACAGCTTCAATTTTTTAAAATCCCTCATCACAAACTCTAAATCAATCAATCAAACAAAGCCTTAATCCCAAAAATTAGGGTCAACTACATGAACCCAAAAAAAAAAAAAAACATTCCATGTAGTCATCCACATAAATTTTCCTCCTCCATCTCTACGATCAAGGGCCATCGCAAAAACTCTAAATAATTTTGCATATTCCTCGTGAACCTCAATCACAATTCAAGGATATTCGTTTTATCGAATCAATCAACAGAAAGTAGAAACAAGAAACCTTTAGGTGAAAAAAATGAAAAGGGTGTTTCATGTCATAATAGCAGCAGTAACACCAATAAATTTGAGGCGCAATCTATTTTAGAAATCACCAAAATTAAATTTAATTTGAATTAAAAATTCTTCATCTGATTCAGAACTATTTCTAATTCTCCCAATTGCCATTTCTATACCAAATTAATATTGACTTCATGAAAGTAATGAAAGAAAAAGTATGAGAAACAACATTAGAAAACGCTAGGCTAACCTGTTGCACCGACATTGTACTTTCTTCATCATCTTCTTCTTTCACTTTCTAGAAATTGAAGTGAAATTGCAGTAAGAAAGAGTGAAGATTTTACCAGGCGAAGATCATGCAAAGAAGATGAAAAAAGAAGGGGATTTTTACAACTTTATGAATTTAAAATAAAATGTATGAATAACAAACAAACTAACCCAAATTGAAACAAAAGATGAGCTAATTTAAATCTAGCACTTATTCGTAATAAAAAATACAAATTTACATCGACATCGAACATAGAATGAAAGCCCCCCAAAAAAAACCTTAATCAATTTACCTTAGACGGGATCAAAACCAGCCCCAAAACTTCAAATTTCATCAAGATAGAAACCCCATAAAAACCCAATAAAATTATTGTAATGTAAATCAAAAACCTAGAAGCACAAAAAGAAATCGAATTGAACAACCAAAAAGTTGAAACCCTTATCGAATTTAGATTTACATATGAATTCGAAACCCTAATTTGACCCCCAAATATTCGAACCCCCAAAACTTGAATCAAAAAAAAAAAAAATTCCAATTCAGAATGAACTAAAAACCCTAACTCAACCCCTAAAAATTGGAATGCCTTAAAAACGAATTCTACCCATGAAACCCTAGTGGAAAACAACATTAAATTTAGATCTAAGAATTCAAGATCAAGAATTTACAAAAGGGAAATAAATGTATTCTTACCAGTTACCACAATGCTAAAACCATAAGAATGGCAAGGAATCTTGAGATTAGCTCCTTCTTCATAGCGCAAACGCCCCCTAACAAAAATTAACCCAAATTTTATGGCACTACAGATTGTGATTCAACATTATTGAAACAATAGGAAGATGGATGTAACACCATGTAACTTCCTTCTCTAGATTTTCTAGAAATATAATATAGATATAACAAAGAACAATAATTATTAAAGCTCCTAATTAACTATGAAAAAACAAAGTATTACCGCCACTGTGATAACAGCTAAGGCTTTATCAAAGTAACACATTGGAAGTCTTTAAAAATCGAACCAAATTAAAAATCAATGTAAAACTTGAATTAACCTCAAAAGCAAACCAAAGTCAAAACCAAAAGAAAACCAAATTAAAACTTTATTACACTTCAGAACCGTCTTAACGACCCTTCAAAACCAAATAAAGTTTAAACTTCAAAAACAAAAGTCAACATCAAACAATAAATAACTAATAAGTCCACAAAAACTAAGAAAACTACAATGCAAGCGCTCACACTCCAACCCAGCATGATTGACTACGCCCACTAGTACCTGTAGCTTTCTCTTATTTTAGACAGCTACTCGCCATCAAAATGGGTCATCATAGGGCCAAGTCAAAGACAAAGCCATGCACACAAACACACACAATCAGCAAAGGCTAGTACATATCTACCAAAGACTATACATAACATAATTAATATTAAAATAAAAGAAAAGTATAACACATATACTTCTTACCGTTGACATCTCTTCACCTGTGCATAGACACAACTCATATAAATTATATTTTATATTATACTTAGGATTTCGCATCAAGCGGGTTTTCTTTCCTTTTAAATAGCCTTATTGGGCACCAATTTGGGAGCAACTCCAAGAAGGTATAACCTATGTCACATATAGTGACGGAATTCCAGCGCATTTGAAATATAAAAGAGTACAATGTCTTGTACTCCAATTAGAAGTCATAGATCATTGTTCCATACAACTCCCCCCATTGTTCATACTCAAGGTATATAAGTTCCAAGAGTTTTGGTGCGAATCCTCTTTCACTTTACGTGATTAACTAGTTTAACAATATTATGACTCACACATAACATCACATAGAAGCATACGTAGAATCAAACAAACCATATTAATTATCTTGGATTTAAAGTGATTCTGAAAATAATTGTGTGTGTCCTATAATTAAACTAAACATCCTTTACCACACATCAACTGTGAGTGACTAACTATTTATCTTTCTTGACCACACATTAAACTGTGAGTGGCTATGTAAATATTTGCTCATTAAACTTTTATTAAACATGTGAATAAAAATAAACTAACTACCTTTCTTTTTGATTAAGTAACTAATCAACTGAACTAACTTCCTTTTTCTTCTTCATTAACTATTGGCCAACTTTAGTAAGAACTTTAAAATTCCAATTACTCATGATAGGATTATCAATACTGTAAAGGTGGAATACCAAAACAATATAAAAAACATACTTTCATGCTAGCATACTTCTCATGCAAATCAACCAAACAACAATTCATATTCACATACATAACATGTAAGAACAACAGTACAACCAGGCATGAATTCTACTTTTACTTTCTCCTTTAGTACTTACGTACCTTAGATAGTAGTGGTGATCCGCCACAACTTCTAAAAGTCAACTAGCTTGAATTCTCCTACATAAAGAAAACCGAAACTAAATTAAAACCTTGTTGACCAACTTCTACAACAACTCTAAACTAACTTTTTATATTGAAAACTTGTCCAAAACCTTCCCTATATAGTCTCTTTTCAATTCCATACTTTAATTTAATTTTTCTTTCGCAAAACACTTGATTTTCGGTAATTTTCCAAAATTAGCAACTTCATAAAATTATTTAAAAACACTTTAAAACCCTTCTAAATATCATATTTTGATCATATAACACTATAGTCATGTCCTAAGATTATCATAAATATTTTGATGCATTAAAAATAATTAAAAATAATTACTTCACATGCCACTATTTTTATTAGGCACAAACATGTGTTAATAAATATTTACAGCTTTATTTTTTTATTCAAATTTCTTTAAAAACTCATCAAAACATCATAAATCAAGCATAAAATTCTTTCACAATCTAAAACCATCATTATACATCTAATCCATGCTTTAATATAATTTTTATGAACTAAAACATGCTCATAATATTTTTACTCTTAATTTTCATAACTTTAAAATTTGACAGCAATATTAAACAACTTTAAAACCTTGAAAACAAATCTAAACTTCATAAAATCATCACAAATTCATACTACAACAATTTATGATCATAATTTAAAAGTTTAGATCATTAAAAGCCATAAAACTACAAATTTCACAATTTCATAAACCCTAATTTAAAATTTTATGATTAAAACAGAATGTTTCTCTCTCTAGATTTTTCTCTTACTTCTCTCTAGGATTGTTGTTTTTTCTTATTCTGCAAGCTATGGTGAAGAATAAGAAGAAGAATAAGAAGGGTGTATCGTTAAGCACTAGAGGTAAAGGGAAGAAAATTGAGACTACTGTTCAAGAATCTGGAAGTGTTGAATATGATGATGAGATGAGGAATGGAGTGGAATCTAGACATACGTAGTCTGAGGATTCGGTATATGAGGGTTCTAATTGGAGGCCTAAACCGGTTGAAAAGGAGGTGAGTGAGTAGAATGCGCAACAATGGATAGATGTTAGTCGTAGGAAGAAGGGGTATGAGAGGAAGATTGTGGGGAGTACTGATGGGACGCCTTTACAGGGTGGTCTTGTTAGTGTGTTGGAATCTCCGGAGTATCAATTGGTGCGAGGTGGTATTAGTGGTGCTAACAGTGGATTGAAGGGTGTGTATGCTATTGTTGACCAAAGTAATGTTGCATTGCCTACTGGTTCTAGTTCGGGTCATGTGTTGGGAAACAGAGGTGTAAAGGAGGTGGATGTACCTGAGAAGGATACATCGGTTAATGGTGGGGTAACTGGAGCTGCTGGTCTATGGAAGACTACTCTATTTGACAATTTTCGTGTTGAATCTGGAGAATGTTGGTGGTAAGACTTCTGAACTTGTTATTATTCACCATGACGAATTAAGAATGAGGTTGATTATTGGGATTCTGCATTGGTGTGTTTTATCATGGGGGGTAAGCCTCCTTTTGCTATATTAAATGCTTTTATCAAAAGAATGTGGGGGAAGTTTGGGGTGCATAAGGTAGCTAAAATGAATAATGGCTTGTTTTGGTTTGATATAATGAATGTAGGAGTAGGGATGAAGCTATTAATGCTGGTCCTATCATGTTTAATAAAAAAACCTGTAATCATGAAGAGATGGCTTCCTGGAATGGATCTGGTTCCAGAGAGTATTTGTACGGTTCCTGTTTGGATAATGATTCCTAGACTTGACTTCAGGTATTGGGGAAGAACAGCCTTGATGAAGATTGCTAGTTTAGTTGGGAAACCTATTAAGACAAATAGGGCTACTGCTAATAAAGATATTATGGAATTATGCTTGAGTGATGGTAGAAATGCAAATGAATCAGAAATCGGAGCATGAAGTTTGTTTTCAGAATGAATTGGGGGATCAGATAGTGCAATCTGTTGTGTATGAATGGGTACCTGCATCCAGTTCTAGTTGCAAGGGATAGGGGTACAGTTCTGGTCAATGTAAGAATATAAATCAAGAGAAGGGGAAGCCTCATAAAAAGGTGTGGAAGGAAAAAGTCAGAGAGGTTGAAGTACAGAGTTGTGGTGAGTAGTTTCAGAATGTGCATGGTGATTCAGTAGGCTTTGGTGTGCAGGTTTTAGCTCAAGGTGTGGAGGAGCATGAGGAGGGGAATAATGATAAGATTGCTTTGGTACCAAGTCAGGTTATTGGGTTAGTTGCTGTTGGGGAGAGGCAGAATACTATTGTTGATGGAGGTTCTAGGACTGGTAAGATTGTTGATGGAGGGGATCCTAATAGGATTCCCCATGGATAATGTTGGATTCTGGAACGTAAGGGGCCTTAAAACCCTGCATAAAACTTATGATGTTAAAGGTTTTCTTGAACATTATAAAGTAAGTTGTTTTGGACTCCTTGAGACTAAGGTGAAACCTATGAAATTTGCTAAGGTTTCACCTAAGTTAGGTGATGGGTGGAGTTTCTGTACCAATTATCAGTTTGATTGTTCTGGGAGGATTTGGTTTATTTGGAGACCTAATCTTTTTTATGTTAACATTATTAGTATTGGTGCTCAGTGGATTCATGTGGTTATGAAGCACATAGCAACTGGGAAGCAGTTTTATTACACAGTGGTGTATTGTTATAATTGTCCTGAGCAGAGGAAGGGTTTATGGAGTGACATTATTAAAATAAATACTAGTGTCAAAGGTTCTTGGTTTGTTGGTGGTGATTTTAACAATGTTTTGAATTTAGATGACGGTCTGCTGTGACATTAGCTGAGGTTTCCGGTTTCAAGAGCTGCTTGTTACAGGCTTGGCTTACTGAACATGCTGCTGCAGGTAGTTTCTTTACTTGGTCTAATAAACAATAGGGTGATCATAGGGTATGTTCGAAAATTGATAGATTACAGTATAATGATGAGAGTAAAGAAATGTGGCCTACTTCTGTTGTGAATATCTTGCCAGAGGGATATTTTGATCATTGTCCACATGTTTTGTCTCTCTGTTTGAATGTGAATGGGGGAAAGAGACCTTTTAAGTTTTTTTATATGTGGACTATGGGTACATCTTTTCAGCAAGTTGTGAAGGATGGGTGGAATATAATGATAAAAAGTACTAAAATGTATGTTGTAGTGCATAAACTGAAATGTCTTTAAAAGGGTTAACGGAACTGAATAGATAAATATTTGCAGAGAATGAGAAGTCTGATGAGGAAGCTTATAAGCAATTGATGGAGTGTCAGAATTTGTTGTCTACTTGACCTGATGATACTGATTGTATTTAGAAGGAAATTATTTCTAGGAAAAATTACAATTTTTTGCATAAAGCTAGGTTGAGCTACCTTAGGCAAAAGTCTCAATTAGTTTGTTTGAAAGAAGGTGATGCTAATACACCTGCATCTTTAAAGAAAAGACGGATGATTAATACTGTATATTCTATTAAAGATAGGCATGGCAATCTTGCTTTGGACCAGAATGGGGTTATTAATGGTTTTTTGGGATTTTTACATGGATTTGTTGGGGACTGAAGAGGAGGATAGGATTGGTGTGGATGATGATGTAGTAAGGAAAGGTGTTGTTCTACAAGAAGATCAACAAGTTCAGTTGTGTAGGAAATTTTAGCTGATGATGTTAAAAAGGCTTTGTTTGATATTGATGATGATAAGGCTCCTGGGCCTGATGGCTACTCTAGCAAATTTTTTAAAGCAGCTTGGGCTGTTGTTGGTGAAGAAATTTATGTAGCTTTTTTATATTTCGTTGAATCTGGGAAGTTGTTAAAACAATTAAATGCAACTATTTTGACCATTATTCCAAAAGTTGAGTTTCCAAGTAGTGTAACTCGATTTAGACCTATAACATGTTGTGTAATAGGCTGTTTGAGGTTTTTCCGGGTCTGATTAGTGATGCTTGTTGTGGCTAAAATTCCTACCTATAATCTAGCTTGATTGCCAGCTATGCAAGTATGTAGCTAGCAGCTGCAGATTTGAATCAGTCAGATGGTGGGTTCGCAGTTCAAGGAGTCAAAGAAAGAATATTCCCTGGAGCTTCTAGAAGGAGAAGAACGTGGAAGTTGATTCAAAGATATGGAGAAGATCGTGCCAAAAAAAATAGGGATAGTATTTTCAAACCAGCTTGAATTTGGCCATAATTCAAGCCAGATACATTCCAAAGGCAGTAACCAACTCAAAGGAGGAAAAACTGCTAAGAGAGGCAGTTTATCTATTAATAGGAGGAAGAAAAAGGCAGAACACACAACATTATCATCAGAGAATTAATACTTTTCTTTATTACTTATTTTATTGTACGTACAATTCAGTTCCTAATTACTTTTCTAAGCTAGATACTTAGCAATAATAGATAATAGCTACCTAGCTAGCATCATACATTGTACTTGTAAACCATTTTCTTAACTAGTGGACTGGTGGACTCAAAGCCACCCGCGGTTTTTTTTACCCTGATTTATGGGGGTTTTCCGCGTCACCACATCGGGTGTCTCCCCCACCCCATCCTTGCACTACTTCATTCCTGCATCAAAGCAAATAGAAACAAGAATTATTTAGCTATTGCCAGAACCAGCTAAGGTTTGTTAGTTAGAGCAGATTTTAGCATAAACAATTTGGCGCCCACCGTGTGGGGCTATATCTAGATAACCTACTCATTAAAACACACTCTATCACCTCGAAAATAACAAAAATATTCCACCTTATGGCATCCGAAACATCTCAGAATGCTATAGAGGAGATGAGGCAAGCGTTGGAGAGGACCCGAGCTGAGTTGGAAAAGGTCAAGGAAGATAGCAAGAAGGCAGCCGTGGAGTCATAGTCAACCATGGACAACCTCAAGAAGGAGCTAGAATCTGTGAAGAGAAACAAATCTAGGAAGAGGTACACAAGCGAAATCTCTAGCATGGCGAACCTGGATCAAAGCGACAGCGAGTACAGCTCGTCAGACGAGGAAGAAGAGGAATCTGGAGAGGACCAGGACGACCAGCCCAAGAAGAAGCCTGCTAAGGAGATGGTGCTTCTAAGGCAGCAGAACCGGAACTTGTACCAGCTACTGTCCAAGCTATAGGGAGCCCCAATCCCCGTGGTACTGAGGCTAAGCGCAGCTACACTTTGTCACCTTTCGTCGAGGAAGTGGCTAGGGTGAAAGTACCCAAGAAGCTGAACATCCCAACATTAGCCTAGTTGTATGACGGGACAACAGATCCAGTGGATCATGTCTCCCAATACAAGCAGAAGATGACGCCACTACCTATTCCTGATGAAGCCGTGGAAGCCACCTTGTGCAAATCGTTTTGAGCAACCCTCACGAGTCCTCCGTTACAATGGCTGATGAAATTGAAACCAAGAACCATAGAAGATTTCTCCAGCTTCGCTAACAGGTTTTACCAGCAGTTCACGAGTAGCCGTGCTGATGTGAATATTGATGATAAATCGCCACTCACAATGATAAAAAAAACTAGTTCGATTTTCTCTAAAGCCAAGCACCAAGAAAAACGATCTAGATCGAATAATTTTGTAAATTGATTAAAGCTATGCACCCTCAGTTCTTAAAATTATCCTCACAAGAGTATAAAGCATACGCACCAACTCTTTCAAGNAATTCAGTTCCTAATTACTTTTCTAAGCTAGATACTTAGCAATAATAGATAATAGCTACCTAGCTAGCATCATACATTGTACTTGTAAACCATTTTCTTAACTAGTGGACTGGTGGACTCAAAGCCACCCGCGGTTTTTTTTACCCTGATTTATGGGGGTTTTCCGCGTCACCACATCGGGTGTCTCCCCCACCCCATCCTTGCACTACTTCATTCCTGCATCAAAGCAAATAGAAACAAGAATTATTTAGCTATTGCCAGAACCAGCTAAGGTTTGTTAGTTAGAGCAGATTTTAGCATAAACAATTTGGCGCCCACCGTGTGGGGCTATATCTAGATAACCTACTCATTAAAACACACTCTATCACCTCGAAAATAACAAAAATATTCCACCTTATGGCATCCGAAACATCTCAGAATGCTATAGAGGAGATGAGGCAAGCGTTGGAGAGGACCCGAGCTGAGTTGGAAAAGGTCAAGGAAGATAGCAAGAAGGCAGCCGTGGAGTCATAGTCAACCATGGACAACCTCAAGAAGGAGCTAGAATCTGTGAAGAGAAACAAATCTAGGAAGAGGTACACAAGCGAAATCTCTAGCATGGCGAACCTGGATCAAAGCGACAGCGAGTACAGCTCGTCAGACGAGGAAGAAGAGGAATCTGGAGAGGACCAGGACGACCAGCCCAAGAAGAAGCCTGCTAAGGAGATGGTGCTTCTAAGGCAGCAGAACCGGAACTTGTACCAGCTACTGTCCAAGCTATAGGGAGCCCCAATCCCCGTGGTACTGAGGCTAAGCGCAGCTACACTTTGTCACCTTTCGTCGAGGAAGTGGCTAGGGTGAAAGTACCCAAGAAGCTGAACATCCCAACATTAGCCTAGTTGTATGACGGGACAACAGATCCAGTGGATCATGTCTCCCAATACAAGCAGAAGATGACGCCACTACCTATTCCTGATGAAGCCGTGGAAGCCACCTTGTGCAAATCGTTTTGAGCAACCCTCACGAGTCCTCCGTTACAATGGCTGATGAAATTGAAACCAAGAACCATAGAAGATTTCTCCAGCTTCGCTAACAGGTTTTACCAGCAGTTCACGAGTAGCCGTGCTGATGTGAATATTGATGATAAATCGCCACTCACAATGATAAAAAAAACTAGTTCGATTTTCTCTAAAGCCAAGCACCAAGAAAAACGATCTAGATCGAATAATTTTGTAAATTGATTAAAGCTATGCACCCTCAGTTCTTAAAATTATCCTCACAAGAGTATAAAGCATACGCACCAACTCTTTCAAGGTGTTCGAAATTTTCACACTCAAAAATTTCTTCGGTTTTGGTTTTGTTTTGTAGAAAACAAATAAAACTTAAACAATAATGTTTATTGAGTTCACTAATCTGAATTTTTACAAACTAATGTTGAGATTATTTATAGTCATAATCATCAACAAAATCCTAACTAAACTAAGCTAAAAATACACGCATAACATAGGAAAAATCGCCCTAATCTAGTGACTCCCTGATGACTCACAAGATAAAAATGCCACATCATCACTACATGTAATGCAACTTGCTAAAATATCCTAACAAACCATATCTAAACAAAAAATATCCTAACAAACTTATTCTTACCTTGCTAATCAAGATAATCAACAAATTACAACCAGAATCATACAAAAATATGATTTACCCAACTTATCCCAAAAATTGTCAAAATTGACGCCATGTAGGATCTTCCAATTTGCGCAATTTTTTTGCGTATTTCTTCAAATCTTCAAGAAACCTTTCAAGATTCAATCTTTTACTCAAGAAACCTTCAAGAAGTCATTTTCCATGTGTATAATTCTGTAAATGATGATTAAGACACTTCAAGAAATAAAAAACTCAATGCCTAAAAATGAGAAAACCCTATCAAGTGAACTGGGAAAAACTCATAGGCAAAACCATCTTATTCCCCTAATTCAACCATTCTTTCCTTTGCTTCAATGATAAAGTATTTTCGTGTGTTGCCATACACACCCATGATGATGTCTTAGAAGACCCCAAAAGCCTTGAAACTCCATAAGCCATTATTTCCCCGTACTTGCATCATTCTTAGAAGCCATTATCAAACCTTCGAAATTATCACCTTTTTTCGTATCATCCTCCTCTTCTTCAAAAGGGTTTGTCCTCAAACCTCGAAGTTGATTATCCGGAACATAAGGAGACAAATCACCAATGTTGAACGTGTCATGCACACCATATTCACCTGGCAATTCAAGTTTATATGCATTGCCCCCTATCTATTTCCTTTGATTAGGAAATCTTTCCTACCTCAGATGTAACCATACCAAATCTCCTTCCTTGTTTGTGTGTTTTACTTTATGCTCGTTAGTTCTTATCTTGTAGATATCATTCACATGCTCAATTCTTGCTCTAACCTGTTCATGTAACTTCAGCATATATTCAATTTTAGCTAAAGCATCTTTGTAAACGAGCTCACCTTTGGGAAGAGCCACGAAAGCAATAGGTAGCTGGGGATTGACTCCATAAACAACTTCAAAAGGTGAGTGCTTAGTTGCATATGTAGGAGAACGATTATAAGCAAACTCTGCATGAGCTAATTTCATGTCCCAATCCTTTTGTGTCTTGCTTACCAAACCACGAAGTAGAATGCCTAGGGTTCTGTTTGTGACTTCAGTTTGACCATCTGTTTGTGGATGATAAGAAGTACTAGAGAGTAATTTCGTCCCTATCAAACGCCACAATGATTTCCAGAAATAACTCATGAATTTCATGTCCCTGTCACTTACAATTGTTTTCGGAACTCCGTGTAACCTAACAATATCTCGAAAATACAATTCTGCAACATTGACAGCATCATCAGTCTTGTGACAAGGTATGAAGTGAGCCATCTTCGAAAACTTGTCAACCACAACCATTATAGCATCCTTTTTCCTTGCAGTTCTCGGCAAACCAACTATAAAATCCATAAAAATATCATCTCAAGGGGCTTCTAGCACTGGAAATGGTGTGTAGAATCGCTGATGGAAGGATGCCTTGGCTTTTCGACAAATAGCACACTGTGAGATTATTGCTTCAACATCAGCAATCATTCTAGGCCAATAGAAATGTCCCTGCAACATTGTCAATGTTTTTGTGATACCAAAATGACCTGCAATTCCACCCCCATGGTCCTCTCTGACGAGCAATTCACGAATACTGCACTTAAGGATGCAAAGTAGATTACCCTTAAATAAGAATCCATCATGTAGCACATAAGATCCCATTGAACCCTTCGTAAGTTGTGAATAGATAGGACCAAAATCTCCAACTTGCTCGTAATATTGTGTAATCAACTCCAAACCAAACAATTTGAAATTAAGAACACCAATTAAAGCATACCTCCTTGATAGATCATCAGCAATCACATTAGATTTGCCTTCTTTGTACTTTGATGAAAAGTGAAAAGACCGCAAAAATTCAACCCACTTAGCATGTCTTGGATTGAGTTTATGTTGGCCATTGATATGCTTCAGAGCCTCATGATCAGAATGCAATACAAAGTGACTTGGTCACAGATAATGACTCTAATGATCTAATGCTTGAACAATAGAATGAATTCCTTGTCATAGGTAGAGTAGTTCAACATTGCTCCATTCAATTTATCACTGAAATAAGCTATAGGCCGCTTACCTTGAACCAAAACTGCACCAATCCTCACGCCACTAGCATCTGTTTCAACTTCAAAAGGTTTCGAAAAGTCTGGCAAAGATAAGATAGGAGCTTAACGAAGCAATTTCTTCACCAATTCGAATGCCTTTTGCACATCTTTAGTCCATTCTAATTTCTTTTTGTTCTTTTTAATACACTCGGTCATAGGTGCTACCACAGAAGAGAAATTCTTCACAAATCTTCCATAGAAAGAAGCTAAACCATGAAAAGCACACACCTCAGTCACAGATTTCAGAACTGGCCATGATTTAATAGCTTATAATTTCGAAGGATCAACTGAAACACCATCTTTAGAAACAACGTAATCTAAGAACGTCACACTTGAGACCATGAACGAGCACTTTTCGAGCTTAGCATACAACTTTTGCTTCCTCAAAGTTTCGAACACTTCTCTTAGGTGCCACAGATGATCTTCCACACTTGCACTATACACCAGTATATCATCCAAGTAGACAACCACAAACTTTCCAATGAAAGGTTTCAAAACTCCATTCATCAATCTCATAAAAGTACTAGGGGCGTTAGTAAGACCAAAAGGCATAACTAACCATTCATAGAGTCCTAGTTTAGTTTTGAATCCTGTTTTCCACTCATCACCCTCTTTCATTCGAATTTGATGGTAACCACTCCTCAAATCAATCTTAGTAAACACTTGTGATCCAAACAATTCATCCAATAAATCATCTAATCGAGGAATAGGAAACCTGTATTTGATGGTGTTGTTATTCACGACTCTAGAATCAATGCACATTCTCCAGGATCCATCCTTCTTAGGAACAATCAATGTTGGTACTGCACATAGACTCATGCTCTCCTTGACATACCCTCTTGCCATCAACTCTTCAATTTGTCGTTGAATTTCTTTAGTTTCTTCTGGATTGCACCTGTAAGCTAGTTTATTAGGAATCTGAGCACCAGGAACCAAATCAATCTGATGTTCAATTCCTCTAATGGGTGGTAACCCTGGTGGCAATTCATCAGGAAATACGTCTTGAAATTCGTGCAACATGGGGCGCAACTCTCGAGGGATGCTCGTTGCTTTCTCTTGCACTTCCTTAGCCATTACACATAGAACTTCTCACAATTCTTTACCTCTTGCACCATGGCTTTCTCATCAATCAACAAAACACCTTTTTTGTTACTCACATCCTTCGAAAATTTCGAACTTTCCAAAGGTTTCAATGCTACTGGTTTCCCTTGTGTCTATTTTATAATGATGTATATATTTGTTCTACCATCAAACTGTACGAATCTATCATACTTCCATGGTCTTCCAAGCAATACATGGCACGCATCCATAGGACATACATCACAAAGCACTTGATCATCAAAATTTCCAATTTTGAAACTAACCAGAGCTTGTTTATTCACCTTAACGTCACTTATGTTACTGAGCTAACGTAACTTGTAAGGTTGAGGATGTTCAGTGGTAGGAATCTCCAGTTCGTTGATCAATACAGTAGAGACCACATTAGTGCAACTGCCTGAATCAATTATCAGATCACACAATCTTCCTAAGACATTGCACCTGGTGATGAAAATCTTATCCCTCTAATTCTCTGTAGGTGGCGCAACTTTGGATTGCAAAACCCTTCGGACAACTAAACTCTGGCCATTCCACTCAGGAGTAATTTCCTCAATCTCCTATTCCTAATTATCATAATTCATGCCATCTTAGCTTCCTGTTGTTGACATTCATTCTCCTCTTCTTCAAAGTTTTCATCATCTGCCCAGTTTCGAGTCATATGAACCCTTGAATGAGGACAATCCTTCTGGATATGACCTTCACCTTTGCACTTGAAGCATGTGCATTGATCAGGGTGTGGAGGCTTAGTATCAGAGCCTTTATCCTTGATATACAGAGGAGGTTTCAAAGTGGAATTAAAATTTTGTTTAAATGAAACAATGGCACCTTCTTTCTTCACAAAGGGTTTCGAAAAAGTAGCTGGTTTTTTCGAAAACTGCTTCTCAACCCTAGATGCAACCTTGCAAACTTCATCAAAAGTCCAGTAAGGTTTTAATTCCACATTTTCTCTTATTCTTTCATCTAGGCCAGCAACATAACGAGCAACTTGATGATCCTCCTTTTCTTCTAGATCGCAGATGGTGATCAAGTTAAGGAATTCAGATGTATATTCTTCAATTGATTTTCAATCTTGCCTTAAAGTATGCATCTTTATAAAGTTGCCTTGCTCGTAATCCTGAGGAACAAAACGTCTCCTCATCTTTCTTTAGTATCGTCCAAGTGGCTACTTTAGACTTTCCATCCTTCTTTATTTTCTTTTGCATACCTTCAAGCCATAAGCTAGCCAAGCCAGTCAATTTCCATTCTGCAATCTTGTATGATTTTCGATCATCATACTCTTTATATTTGAAAATTCGTTCAATCCTTCTTAACCAATCCAGAAACTTTTCAGCATCCAAACTTCCACTGAATTCAGGAATATCTAGTTTAAGATTGCGATCATCATCCTTAGGCCTCTCCTTCTTTGTGCGCCTATTCATAGGTTCTTCATTACTAGAACTTGATGAGTATTGTTTTCTTGGTTTTCGTGAGCTCCTTGAGCTTGGTTTCTCATCATCAGAACTAGATCCGACTCCCCTTTACTTCCACCTTTGGACTTGCTAGGTGATTTCAATTTTTCGGCAAAATCCTTCATGGTGGCCTCAAACATAGTCTTTAATTCTTCTATGTCCTTGCGCAATTCCTCAGTAGTGCTACGCCAAAAATCACTTTTGACAGCGCCTTTTTACAGCGGTTTCTTCTAAAACCGTTGTTAAAAGATAATAATGTGACCTTTAATAGCGGTTGTAAAAAATCCGCTATAAAAAGTCTTGTTTAGATAACTTTTAATAGCGGTTATAGGATGACCGCTACTAAATATGCTGTTTAGCATAGCTTTAATGGCTTCTACAGAAAAACCGCTATTAAAAATACTTGTCATATACTTAAAGTTTTAACATCTCACCTAACTCCACAAATGCATAACCTTTACCAAGTTAAAACAAATACGGAGTAGTTCCATAAAAATCAGCAAAAATACTAAAAGAACCTTAAATACTCTATTGTATTCCAAATGTAAAGCAATAAATCAATCATGTAGATCTAGAAAACGGCATCGATGGCCGATGATTTTAGGATTATTTTCATGGTTGAAGTATACACTTCATCGATCTTCATTTCTTTCTAAATGTAAGTAATTTATTAAGTGTATAAATTATTGGTTGTTTGGTGATTTATTTAGGATCAGGTGCTTTTGTTTTTTATTTTTTCCAGAATTCCTAATGTTTTATGGGTGATATATCAAAGTGGATAGCGATGAGACATATTGTTCTTCACAAAGCCATAATTGTTGTTTGAATGATATATTTACGAGTAGATCTAAATTTTCTATTTTATAGATGAGATCTTAAGTTTTAGAGAGTCATAGTTGTTCATGACTTGTGGTTGTATAAATATATACTCATTAAATTATTATAAAATTATCTTATATAAAGATTTTGCTTTTTTGTAGGTTCATCAAACATTCAAGTATATCTTGGGTTTGGCCGTTTGGATTAAAGTTGCTGCAAGATTTGAGTTGCGTGCTACAGTTACAAGTTCATCAAATCATTAAAGGATGTAGAAACAATAAGTATTCAATATGCAGTGTTTGTTTTGTTTTGAGGAATTTTAGTTATTTTTCAGTTTAGATCCATGTGAATATGAAATGGAAAACCTGTATCTGTAAATTAAATTATTGGAATTTCAATCTTAATACTCTTTTTCGACATTTGATTGCATCTTTAGTACTTCGTTTTCGATCTTATTGTCTACAACTTTTCATTTTTTTTTAAATTTGCGACACCTTTGATAGCGGTTCATTATTGACCACTATTATAAAGTCACTTTTAATGGCGGCATTTGAACAGCTGTTAAAACTTCTTGTTCATTTTACAGCGCTTAGAATAATAGCGGCCTAAAAAACGCTATTAAATGTAATTTTGACCGCTATTAAAACACGTTTTTGGCTTAGTGGTCTTAGGAGTATTTACTTCATCAGCTGACATGATTACCTTTGTTTCAACAAAGAATTTACACCAATAACCTTGAGGTTTAATGTCTTCTCAATGAAAGCACCAAAAGTAGATGTGAATATTGATGAAAAATCGCCACTCACAATGATAAAAAAACTAGTTGGATTTTCTCTAAAGCCAAGCACCAAGAAAAACGTTCTAGATCGAATGATTTTGTGAATTGATTAAAAATATGCACCCTCAATTCTTATATTATCCTCACAAGAGCCTTAAGCCTACGCACCAACTCTTTCAAGGTGTTCGAAATTTTCACACTCGAAAATTTTTTTGGTTTTGGTTTTGTTTTGTAGAAAACAAATAAAACTTAAACAATAATGTTTATTGAGTTCACTAATCTGAATTTTTACAAACTAATGTTGAGATTATTTATAGTCATAATCATCATAAGATTCAACCTTTTAATCAAGAAACCTTCAAGAAGTCATTTTCCATGTGTATAAGGCTGTAAATGATGATTAAGATACTTCAAGAAATAAAAGACTCAATGCCTAAAATTGAGAAAACCCTATCAAGTGAACTGGGAAAAACTCATAGGCAAAACCATCTTATTCCCCTAATTCCACTATTTTTTCCTTTGCTTCAATGATCAAGTATTTTCGTGTGTCACCATACACACCCATGATGATGTCTTAGAAGATCCCAAAAGCCCTGAATCTCCATAACCCATTATTTCCCCCATACTTGCATCATTCTTAGAAGCCATTATCAAACCTTCGAAGTAATCACCTTGTTTCGTATCACGTGCCATGAAGAAGCAATCTAGTGATCTTTATAGAATAGTGTAGAGATCCAATGAAGCTGTTAGATCTTACCTAGACGGGTTCAACAAGGAGATGATAGCCATACCCAACTTGGATTCCTCTACGGCCTTCGAAGCCTTCAGACGAGGGCTACCATACAGGTCCAGGTTGTACGAGGAACTGACTAGGTACCTGTGCTCCACTTTTGACAAAGTGCAAACCAGAGCCCTAGCTGAAGTCAGAATGGAAGAAGACGAAGCTTCCCGAAGACCAGCTTATGACAACCGCTGGATAGCTAGCCAACGACGCAGCAATCGGAGGCATCAGCCATATCCTAAACGTTAATCCATTAATAACATCTACCCTTTTCCTTCCTCGTAGGTAACAGGTTACGGCTACAGAGCTAACAGCTGTCCTAGCATCGAGTCATACTGATTTAACGTGGACATCGGAGGCGTAATAAACGTGTTACACAAGCAAGGAGAAGCTGTGTGTTGGCCAAAGCGAACTGACAAGCTAGATAGCTTGAAGGACAAAACGAAATGGTGCAGCTACCACAATGATCATGGGCATAATACGGAGGAATGCCACCAGCTTAGAAAGCAAGTAGCCTACTTGCTCAGGAAAGGGTACCTGAATAATCTGCTAGGTAAGAAGAGCGGACCGCAAGAAGAAACCAAGAAACCAGGACCACCCCCGCCACCTACTACATCGAAGGTAATTAACTTAATATCTGGTGGATCTGAAATTTGCGGACTAACCTACTCTGCTACAAAGCGTTTTGCTAGAGATGGAACAGGAACCCCCAGCAAGCTAAACAACTTGAAATAAGAGGAAGACAAGAGGCGGAAGAACATGACCATCTCCTTCGATGGATGCGAGGTAGAAGAAGATGATCACCACGACGGCTTGGTAATCTCCCTACAGATCAGCAATTGCCTCATCAAGAGAGTGATGGTGGACAACGGCAGCTTAGCCAACATAATTTTTAAAAGCGCTAAGCGAAATGGGACTGAAAGACGCTGATATCACCAAGACACCTAAAGTATTAGTGGGGCTCAGTGGGGAAACGAAGCACATAGAAGGATAAATCAACCTAACAACCTGGGCAGAAGGTGTGAACATGACAAGCAAGTTCAACGTGGTAGATTGTCCTTCCGCGTACAAAGTCATTTTAGGGACGCCTTGGATCCACAAGATGAGAGCTGTGCCGTCCACCTTCCACCAAGCAATGAAGTTCCCTTTACCATGGGGGGTCTTGAGAATTGTAGGGGACAAAAAGATAGCAAGGGATTGCTACAAAAGGACATTCAAACCAAACCCAGCAAACATCTAGCAATTACAGGAAGGGTTAGCGCCAATAGGACCTAGCGAGCTACAGCTAGATGAAGTGGCGCTAGATCCATCCAAGCCAAACAGGTGGTCCAGCTACGAGCCAGCTTGACCAGAGACCAGAAGACAGGAATCCTAGCCTTCCTAAGGGAGATTGCAGATTGTTTCGCATGGTCCCACGTAGACATGGTAGGCATAGACCCAGAGGTCATAACACACAAGCTGAACATGGACCCAGCTATGAAGCCGGTAAAGCGGAAAAGGAGGTAATTCGCACCAGATTGAAACCAAGTAATCAATGAAGAAGTACAAAAACTCTTGGATGCTGGGAAAATAAGAGAAGTAAAGTATCCAGATTGGGTAGCTAACGTGATGGAGGTCAGTAAAAAGAGTGGTAAATGGAGAGTTTGCATAGACTTCACAAACTTAAACAAGGCATGCCCAAAAGACCCCTTCCCCTTGCCACATATAGACACTATCGTGGACGCAACAGCAGGACATAAGACGCTCACCTTCTTAGATGCTTACTCTGGGTACAACCAAATACTAATGCACCCAGAAGATCAAGAGAAGACGACCTTCATGCCAGATACGGGAACATATTGCTACAAAGTCATGCCCTTTTGGTTGAAGAACGTTAGAGCTACCTACCAAAGGCTGGTCAATAAAATGTTTAAAAACCATCTAGGAGACATAATGGAGGTGTACATAGACGACATGCTGGTAAAGTCGAAGAAAGCAAATGATCACATAGAACACCTACTGTAAACTTTTGAGGTACTGCGGAAATATAATATGAAACTTAACCCCTCAAAATGTTCGTTTACAGTAGCTGCAGGTAAGTTCCTAGGGTACATAGTAACCTAGAGAGGCATAGAAGCATGCCCTGCTCAAGTTAGAGCTATAATAAATATACAATCACCTAGAAACCTCAAAGAAGTTCAGAAGCTGACTGGTAGGGTAGCGGCATTAAACCACTTCATTTCTACGTCATCTGACAAATGTCACTTGTTTTACATTGTTTTAAGGAAAAACGAAGGTTTTAAATGGACAAATGACCATGAAAACGCTTTAAAAGAATTAAAGCAGTAATTAATGTCGCCACCTCTGTTGTCCAAAGCTCAAGATGAAGAGTGTTTACAACTTTACCTAGCTGTAAGAGGTAAAGCTGTAAGTGCAGTTCTAGCAAGGGAAGCTGACAATCAACAGACTCCCATCTACTACGTAAGTAATTCATTCCTAGATACCGAAACTAGATACTCCTCATTAGAAAAACTCGTTTTAGCACTAGTTACGGCATCTAGAAAACTTAGACATTATTTCGAGTCTCATCCTGTATTAATCATGACTAACTATCCTATAAAGGCTGTGTTAAATAGGCCAGAGCTATCTGGCAGAATGGCAAAGTGGGCAATAGCATTGAGCAGTTACGATATACGATACCACCCAAGAACAGTAATCAAGTCACATGCGCTAGCTGACTTTGTGGCGGACTTTAGTCCTGACCTAGAACAAGCTGCACAGCTGGAGATGAAGGAGGTCAGTCAAGTGCAAGACAACCAGGTATGGAAAATTTTTTTAGATGGGACCTCCAACTTCAGAGGCGCTGGGCTAGGTATAGTACTTAAGTCTCCACAAGGGGACAAGATAGTACGGTCCATCACTTGTAACTTCAAAGCAACAAACAACGAAGCAGAATACGATGCATTGATCGCAGGTATGACGATGGCTAAAGACTTAGGGGCAACAGGTTTGGAGGTATATAGCGACAGCATGCTTATAGTCAGCCAAGTCACAGGGGAATTCACAGCTAAAGACTCCAAAATGACCAGCTAGCTAGAGCTAGCCAACTAAGCATCAACCTATTTCACCCCCTTCAAAATCACTCAGATACCGAGAGATCAGAACACCCAAGATGACGCCCTAGCTAACCTAGGTTCAGCCCTCAGGAAGAGCAACTTGACATCTATACCTATAATTCATCTAGTTGGCCTCGCTATAGCCAAGCCTAAAAATCAATTAGTACTCACCACAACCAACCAAGAAACGGCTGCCAACAACCAATCATGGACTAAACCTCTTTATGACTATGTGCAATATAACATTTTACCGGATGATAAGCTAGAAGTCAGAAAGATTAGGTTCAAGGCATCAAGGTACCAGCTCATTCAGGGAGTGCTATTTAAAATGTCAGCTAGGGGCATACTCTAAAGATGCTTAGAAAAAGAAGAATTGCAGAAGAAGCTAAAGGAGTTCCATGACGGGCAATGTGTATCGCAAATAGCTTGAAGGTCATTAGCAAATAGAATCCTCAGCTACGGATACTAGTGGCCGACTGGACAAGACGCAGACAAGTACGTAGGTAGATGCGATAGCTGCCAAAGACATGCTGGCATGCCTCACAAACCCTCCGAAGTCTTACACCCGACACTGACACCATGGCCTTTCATGAAATAGGGAATGGATATTGTGGGAAAACTACCGCCAGCTCCAGGTCAGAAAGTATTTATGCTAGCACTAACTGATTACTTTTCTAAGTGGATCTAAGAAGATGCCTACCAGCAGGCTAGAGACAAAGAGGTAGTCTCCTTTATTAGGACTAACATAATATGCAGGTTTAGAGTTCCATTCGAGATCATGTGTGACAACAGGTCACAATTCATAAGTGATAAAACAAGAGACTTCTGCAGCGAATGGAATATCACCTTAACTACATCCACTCCTACATACCCGCAAGCAAATGGGCAAGATGAGTCAAGCAACAAGTCAATAATTAATGGGATCAGGAGGAGGTTAGAAGCTAAGAAAGGAAGATGGGCAGAAGAGCTACCTAGAATACTATGGGCTAACAGGACCACACCTAGAGCAGCTATGGGACACACACCCTTCTCTCTAGTATATGGATGTGAAGCTGTGTTACCTACAGAGATAGTGACACCAACAGCCAGGTATGGATTGATGGCACAGGAGGCAAACAAGGTGGAGCTAGCTAATGACCTGGATACCTTAGAGGAGCTAAGGGACAGCGCATTCATCAAAATGGCTACCCGGCTAGGAGATTGGGTGTTAAGGAAGGTCTTTGTCAACACCAGGGAGAAAAATGCTGGAAAACTAGCTGCTCAATGTCAAGGAACGTACCAAATCATCAAGGTCATAAGTAACGGCACTTACAGGTTAGATACAACGCAAGGAAAGGAAGTAACTAGAAGCTGGAATGCGTCCAACCTAAAGGTTTACCACTTCTAGATCAGGTTGAAGGTACAGCCCAGCTAACAAGTAAGCCAAGTCAACACAACTCTCTTAGCTAACTCATTATTTTCCTATTTATGACTTTATTTAATACTAACTTAGGCATCGGAGGGCCGTTGGTGGAAACACCAACAGCCATGCCTAACGCTAGTTGTTTTGACAGAACATAAGCAAGCCCCAAATAGGCAACTTAGGAGTCCAGATACTCCACACAGAGTAGCGACTAAGGCCCAGATGCCAGTCAAAGCTACAACGCTATCAAAGGGCAATTGGATACTAGCTGGAAGCTGCCCCAGCAACCAAGCCACACTAACAAAGCAGCCCATAGCTGGCCCACGAAATAACCTAACTAAAAGCTAGCTAGCAATCATAAATTCACACATCATCATAAGCATAGTAAACAAACAACGTGAACAGGAATCAGAAAATGCATTCAAATCAAAAATACAAAGAGTTAACAAAAGCATTATGATTTAAAAAAGGCCTTAAAACCATTGTTCAACAAACACAACAATAATAAAAATATTGTTCGATGCATAAAAGAAAGATAAATTTCAGATGTCTTCGCCAGCTGCGGCACCCTCCAGCTCTCCCTCTACTTGTCCCTTAGAAAGAGGAATGACGGCTTCAAGAGGAGGAGTCTCCCCTATAGTAGCCGCTTCTTCTCCGCCAGCCAAACTAGCAGCGTCACTAGGGGGAGCAGCACCAACAGGATTAGAGGAAGCAGGAAGGAGGTCAGCTAAGCTACCAAAATGCTCTAGATACTCATCTACCACAGCCTGGAAATCTTTAGCCGTAGCCCCCTTGTGGTAGACCCCGTAAGCATTCATGGCTCTCCCTCTCATGATAGAGAAAGCATCTACATCCTTGTTTTCCTCCCTTAGAGCCTCCAAATCTTGCTCCAGCTTCTCGCTCTTGCTCTCCAACTCCTTTTCTCTCTCCTCCAAGATAAGTTTGAAGTCCTCTTCAAGCTTGGACTTCAATTAAGCCACCGTCCTTTCAACCTTTTCAGCTTGCTGCTTCTTGAGGTGTTCATTTTCAGTTGACAGGTTATCCACCTCGACCAACAGCTGACCGTTTTTAGCAGTGAACCCCATCACAAAGTTCTTAGCAATCAGGGCACCTTGGAGGGCCTGCATAAAGTAAGTTAGGTGGAGTAAACAGTAGGAAAACGCATACATAAAAAGACCCACCAAGAGTGAAACTAACCTGAAGAGATTGGCTAGCGACTTGGCCTAGCACAACGTCAGGAGGAAGGTTGTTGAGACGCTAACTAGCAGCTGGAAATAGAAGCTTATCGGCATGAGGCCATACCCCTTCCTCTATACCCTCCTTAGCCAAGAATGTAGGTGGGAAGGACAGCTCTATGTCATCCACAGGTACGGGTTCAGATGAATTAGGAAATTTTGCAGGAGGTGGCATGATGACAGCAGCCTCTACAGGCCTTGAGCCTGTATTCACAGAGCTGGTCGTGCTGCTGCTGGTGGTTTTTCTCTTGGAAGCCCTCCTCTTTACCTCCTCGAATGACATCTTCTTCAGACATGTAGAAGACATAGCTAGACCAGCGTTAGACATAGGTAGACCAGCGTTAGACATAGCTAGACCAGTGTTAGACATAGCTAGATAGGTGATATCCTTTCAAGAAAAATAGTTGTCAACACGTATGAAGGAATCCATACCAAAAGACATAGCTGGAGTAGTGGTAGTTGTCCCTTTGGTAGCGTCGAAAGTTCTTTCCTCAATAGGGTGGCTTAGAAATTCCCTAGTTGCGTGGCTTTCAGTTACTAGGCGGGGAGGAGAGTGAACTGCAAAAGAAAGTGAGTAAGAACCAGATTAATAGAGTATTAAGTAAACTGAATAAGGAAACAATATGTATACCTGTAGAATTCCATCCACTAACAAGCCATTTTCCCTCTTCGCCAAGGGAAAACTTCTTCACAAAGAGGTACCTATTCTTCCAGCCCTTGTCTGGTGTCCCCTCATCGTCCACTAGCTTATTCCCAGGTATTCTAAACTTTAGGGTAGCATACCTAGGACCTACTTTCCTAATGGAATATATAGCCAGTAAATCGTCTAAACCAAAGTGTAGCTCCCATTCGTTACTTTTCTCCTCAACCACCTTACAGATCCTCCAAAAGGATGGATGTAACTGCCCCGGACTTAGACCTAGACGTTCCAGAACAAACCTAACTAGCCCAAAAAATGGAAAAGTGAACCTAATAGTGAAAGGGTATTTAAATAAGCACACATGGTCAGGGGGACAAGTCTCAGGACGCTGACTAGGAGAAGGGAGTTAATCTAGCAGACTCAGGGAAGAGACCCATTGTCACAACCTGCCGTAAACACTCTTCGGTTATCACACTAACTACATCGTCCTTAGCCCTACCCATAACAACAGTTCTTGGCAATTCCTAAATGAATATTTATGACGCTTAAAGGAAAGGAGTAAGGTTATAAAGCGAAGGAAGAAGGGCGAAGATCTCAATACCTAATAAGCTAATTGCTTCAAAATTCGCCAAATCACAAAGGAACTAAATCAAATTTTTAAATTTCCTTTCTCTAAGAATGACTTTGCAAAGATAAAGAGGGCATAAGTGAGGAAGAAGGCGTATTTATAGGAAGAGATGAAAAGTTAACGGTTATTTTCTCATTTATTACTCTAACTGCCAAATCTTTTCATATCTTTTCCTTTTTACTTAGATTTAAGAAGTTAATTATTATTCTTGATTTAAGCGTTTGTTTCTTGAAAATCGTTACGTGCTTTAATCTAGCACAACGGTAACTTTCAACCCGGTAGCTGGAGCTCCCAGCCTACAAGTTAGGGGCAAATTGTTATGGCTACAATTCCAACCTATAATCTAGCTTGATTGCCAGCTATGTAGGTACGCAGCTAGCAGCTACATATTTGAGTCGGTCAGATGGTGGGTCTGTAGTTTAAGGAGTCAAAGGAAGAATATTCCCAGGAGCTTCTAGAAGGAGAAGAACGTGGAAGTTGATTCAAAGATATGGAGAAGATTGAGCCCAAAAGTGATGGTATTTTCAAACCAGTTTGAATTTGGTCCATAATTCAAGCCAGATACATTCCAAAGGCAGTAACCAACTCTAAGGAGGAAAAACGGCTATGAGGGGTAGTTCATCTATAAATAGGAGAGGAAAAAGGCAGAACACACAACGTTATCATCAGAGAATTAATACTTTTCTTTATTACTTATTTTATTGTACTTACAATTCATATTCTATTTACATTTCTAAGCTAGATACTTAGAAATAATATGCAATAGCTACCTAGCTACCTAGCTAGCTGATATACGTGTTTTATGTTGTGTTTTTCCCCCATTTTCGGTTGATTCTTGTGCTAAATAGTTAAGTTTGTGGCTTTGTTTTGATTAAATATCGTATTACGATGTTAAGTTATGTTATGGAACGGTTTTAGCTTCTTCAGTTGACTTTTAGAACCTTTTACGGTTTTTTTATACTTTTTCGGTTGTTACGCGTGGTTTTCGGTTTTGTTTATATGTTACAGGAGCGTAATAGAGAGTTATGAAGTCATTGGAGGCTAAAACGAGTCAAAATGTGCTGGCCTCGTGATGTAGGAAGTGTTCCAGGCAGGGTCTCTTCAACTGAATACCAGGAGAGGGAAGTAGAGGGCTACACTTCGGACAGACAGGTGTCGGCTTGTTCACTTCCTAATGGCTCGGACCTCGATTCCTGCAAAACAAGGGAATAAAATCCTCGTAGGATTTTTTCCCCCTCCGATGCTTAAGTAAGTATTTGTATGAGGATTAAGGCAAAGTAACAATAATTAACAATTTGGTAATCTAGAGAGGAAACTAGTGAGAGAAATTATCTTAGCGTGATGTAAGAATGAATGAAGGATGAATTGAATATTGAATGCCCCCAAAATGATGATTTTGAGGGATATTTATAGCCTTTTGGTTTGGAGGCCAACGAATTGGACGATGACATTTGTCATCGTCTAATTGGTTGATACTTGTAAAAGCTTCATGGGCTTTTACATTCTAGACTCAAGGCCCAAATTCCTCTTTTTATCCTTCCTTGTAGTGTCGAATGGGGTTGCGACATGTGGCAGAGGTTTCTCTTCTTTTGAGTAGTTGTTGTGGACACGTGGCCCAATCTAACAGCGACACGTGGCCGTGTGGAGCCCACCTTGGTGGTCCAGTCATTGCCATGTGGCAGTGCCACCTGGACTTTTAGTGGACACATGGCTCAGTATTATGCTGACATGTGGCATGAGTTGGCGTGCCACATCATTTGCCCCTCAGTTGGGTGTTTGGATCCATAATCCATGCCCCAACTAACGTCTCTTTCTGTTTCGGAAGTTATTTTGTAACCCTCCTTAGCATTTATTAATACCGCAACCACCCCTTTTGATTTTTTGGGGGGAAAATTCAGAAATTCAAATTTGAAGGGAGAGAACTGACTTGGCTCTTGCTTTTCAAAGGAAGTACTATCCTCCGGAGAGAACTGCACAACTTAGGAGTCAAATTACAAATTTTAACCAAGAAACAGATGAAACTCTTTATGATGCATGGGAGAGATTTAAGAATTTATTGAGAATGTTNGAGAGATTTAAGGATTTATTGAGAATGTGCCCTCATCATGGACTTGAGAAGTGGTTTTTAGTGCAATCATTCTATAATGGTTTGGATAATGAGAGTAGAACTTTGCTTGATTCTGCTGCTAGTGGTCGATTTATGAACCAAGAAGTCAATGCTGCTTATGATTTAATTGAGGAGATTGCTATTCATAATTCTCAATTTGGTAATCCTAGAGGACATGCTAAAAGAGGAGGAAAACATGTGATATATGACAAATATGAGAGTTTAGCTTCACAAATCAACGCAATTCATGAGAAGCTAGACAAAATCAACACACCATCCTCCAATCCAATGACAATAGCTGCAATGGCCGCACATTCGGGAGCTACAAATGTCTTTTGTGATTTATGTGGTTCTTTTAGGCATGGTATGCAAGCATGTCATAGTTCTATGGAGCAAGTATGTGCATTTCAAGCTTACAAGAATAACCCATTTTCCAACACCTACAATCCTGGTTGGAAAGATCATCCATACTTCTCCTACAAGAATACTAGCAATGTTCAAAATCCGCTGCAGTAGCCTCATTTTGTACCACAGCAACAACAGCAGATTCAACGATTCGCTCCACCGCAACCACCGGGTTTCAGTAGACCACCTCCTCCACCACCACTCCCAGCACCTCCACAGCCATCTAGCAATGACATTTCAGAACTGAAGAACATGATGATGCAGATGCAGAAAGCCATGGAAGCTATGCAGGCCCACAATCGACAATTGGAGACTCAAGTAGCACAAATTGCTCAATCATCAGCACAAAGGCAACAAGGCCAACTTCCTCCTCAACCTGCTCCATCAAACGCTTTATCAAGCAACCCACCTCGTGATCATTGCGATTTCATTGCAACAAGGAGCGGTACTTACTATGAAGGTCCTAGAATGCCTGATGATGATGCTAACAAGGCTACAGATGGAACACAGAAGACTAATTTAGTTGTTATTGAAGACCTTGAGGAAGCAGCTGCAGAAAGGAGAAGGAAGCATCAAAGAAGCAAGCTCCAGCAGCGAATTCGGTTACCGATACGATTCCTCCCTCAAAGGTGCCGTTACCCTTTCCGAACAGGGTAACTAGGAGTAAGAATGATAATCACTTTCGTAAATTCCTTGACATAGTTAAAAATTTGCAAGTTACTGTGCCTTTCACTGATTTAATTACTCAAGTGCCTACTTATACTAAATTTTTGAAAGATATTTTGAGCAGGAAACGTAAGTTGAATGTAATAGGGACAGTTGCACTCACCGAAGAGTGTAGTGCGATCCTTCAAAACAAATCTCCTCCTAAGTTGAAGGATCCTGGAAGTTTTTCAATTCCATGTAATATAGGTCCTTTATTTATTGATAAGGCTCTATGTGATTTAGGAGCTAGTGTAAGTGTGATGCCCTTATCAATTTGCAGGAAGCTTGACATGGGAGAGCTTAAATTTACTAATATTACTTTGCAGATGGCGGATAGAACTATAAAATACCCTAAGGGTGTTTTAGAGGATGTACCTGTTAGAGTAGGAAAATTTTTCATTCCAGTTGATTTTGTTGTCCTTTATATTGATGAGGATGCTCATATCCCTATCATTCTAGGTAGACCTTTCTTATATACTGCAGGTGTCGTCATTGATGTTAAAAATGGAAGTTTAACCCTTTATGTAGGGGATGATAAAGTGACATTTAATCTTAATAATGCAATGAAAAATCCCATGTTAGAACAACCATGCAATACAGTTTACACTTTTGATGAGATTGTTCATAATGACTTGCCTCGATCCCCTGATAAGGATGTTCTGGAGGCCTCTCTGTGTTTGGATTCTATTGCAGGTGACGGATATAGTGATAATAATGAGACATATCAAGATACAAAGAAAAAGAAATCGCGCCCTAAGAAGCGTCGGAAGCCTCAAAAGTCCTCCTCACATGCTTGTGAAGTGAAGAAAACAAATTATGAGGTTCCTAGCAAAGAACATGGGGTGTTTGAACAAACAATAACCCCAAATTGCTTTGGGTGTTTAACTACATGCCTTGAGTGCATCTTGCACATCCTAGTTTATGAGTACCTTATAATCCTATATGTCCTCTCTTGCTTAGTCTAAACAGTAATACCAATAGTAATAGTAGAAGGTTTGAACAGTTAAAGTATGCATATTTAATTGCATTCCTTATGCTCATGTTCATAATTTGTTGCTTTGTGATTGTAATAAAATCGTTATCCCTTATGATTAGTTTTATATTAAGTTTGCGATGTGTTTTGCTTCCTATATATTCTTAATGGCCTAGTGTTGGTTGTAAAGTTTATAAATATGTATGTATAGGTTGCACATCAAGTCGATGGATCAAACGAGGAGGCATGCTTTGAAGATCAAGTTATGGAAGAATGAAGAATCAGCAGCTTTGGTCACTATAGTCGTTGTCTTGTATTGATTTTGGCGTTTTGTGCAGCGAGTTTAATACGTACGTATAGGGAGTATATTTTAGTTGTAATCATTACTCGTCGCGCACTTTTGTATGGAGATCAAGTATGTTTAAGTTTTATCAAATTTGTCTTTTTGTAAAATATCTAATCATAGTCTAATGAAAATCGGTCTTATGGTTGCTTATTATGATTGTCGTTATTGAAATTAATGCATGTATTTTATCACCAATATAATATAGGTGTGTATGAATTATTCATTATTAGCCTCAGGTGATCATCTATATCATGCAATATCTTAATATCAAATGCAACGGTACGGTCTACATGGGGAAAAACTGTCGCATTAGGTTCATGTTGCAATAATCCTTAGAGGTGTTGCATTAGATTAAACTAAGTGTTGCATTAAATCCAATAGAGGTGTTGCATTAGACCAAATGTAATGGTTGCCAAAATTTACAAAGTGTTGCATTACGCCAAATGCAACGGTCACCTAAGAGTAACAGGTGTCACATTATATCAACTAAACCGTTGCATTTGACCTAATGCAACGGTCACGAAAAACTACACAAGCGTTGCATTAGGCCTACAGAACCATTGCATTAGGGGTAATGCAACGGCTAGAGGAAAATTGAACAAGCGTCGCATTAGATGAATGTAACCGTTGCATTAGACTTAATGCAACGGCAGCATCAGTAACGGTCGAGGAGCCGTCGCCTTAAGTGTAATGCAACGGTTGAAAAGGCCTAATGCAACGATAAATAAGTGTCGCATTTGCTTCCAAATGTAGTAGTGTTTTAAAACAATTTAGGAAACTTTAAAAATTCTATCTTTAGAAACTTATTATAATAATTAATAAAACAACATTTTTGCGGCGGCAAAGATGAGGGGCGTTCCAATATGATGTTATATATATTCGATTCCGCAGGCAATCTATGTCATGCAAATATGGAATCTTAAGAGTCTCATAAATACATGGTAGTTATATCATCGAACCCGCCGCCGCCACCTCTACCGGGTGTCACCGAACCTTCGGTCCAGTAAAGGTTCGGTGACACCCCGTCAGATAGTAGAGGCAGCGGCGGCGGGTTCAGTGATATAACTACCATGTATTCATGAGACTCTTAAGATTCCATATTTGCATGACATAGATTGCCTACGAAATCAATTATATATAACATCATATTGGAAAGCCCCTCATCTTTGCCGCCGCAAAAATGATAGGGGCATTTTTTTTGGCATTAAATATAATTTATAAACTTTAGAGAACATAAAATAATTATTTTAATTATCAATTAATTTAAATTCCTTTCGTTAATATATTTATTATATTTAAATTCTCAAAAAATACTGAAAACATACACATAAAATACGACAATAACTTCTTAAAATAAGTGAAAATATGGGGTATTACAGGCTACCCCCTTAAAAGAAGTTTCGTCCCGAAACTTTATGTAAATTATTGTATGGAACTTGAATAGAGACTACATTTACTTTAAAACTTTTCATTTTTATCCTATGTTGTTGTAGACTTTAGTCATTTAACTCAACCTTTCCTTGACAACTTTTAGTAAACAGACATAAAACTTTTATAAAACTTTACTAAAACACGTAAAAATTTGCAAAATTTAGCGTAAAAACGCGCGAAATTATATTGCACTCTACCCCTTTTAAGAATCGAGTTACGTCCCCGTAACTCGACTAACCTAAAATAACTATGGATACTTTTCTCTCATCATATCCTCAGCTTCCCATGTTGCATCATCAATTTCTTGGTTAGACAACAACACCTTCACTATTTTGACACTTTTCCTACGAGTATCCCGAACCTTACTATCAAGTATTTTAGTTGGCTTCTCTTCGTAGGTTAAACTTTTGTCTAACTCTATCGTTTCAGGTTGCAACACATGTGACTCATCCGACACATACTTTCTTAGTTGAGACACATGAAAAATATTGTGAACTTTCCTCAACTCCATTGTTAATGCTAGCTTGTAGGCGACCTTCCCAATCCTTTGCAAGATCTGATAGGATCCAATGTATTTTGGGCTCAATTTTCCCTTCCTTTTGAACCTCATTACACCTTTCATCGATGATACTTTAAATAACACCTTATCACCTACTTCAAACACACTTTCTTGACGCTTTTGGTCCACATAAGATTTCTATCTATCCTGTGCTGCTTGAATTTTTGCTTGTATCACTCTTACTGTAGTGGTAGTCCACCTTTTAAACCAATCTATCACTTATGTCACTCAATCACTGGCATGGCACCTTTTAAAGCCATGTAGAATCACTGTGCCATGCCAATACTTGCATGATAGCTATTGTTGTACGAGAACTCAATCAAATCCAAACAATCCTCCCAGTTCCCTTAAAAATCCATCATACAAGCTCTCAGCATGTCCTCCAAAGTCTGTATGGTTCTCTCTGTTTGTCCATCGGTTGCTGGATGGAAAGTTGTGCTCATTTTCAACGTTGTACCGAAGTTCTCCTGGACACTTTTCCAGAATTTCAAAAGAAACCTATGATCCCTATCTGACACAGCATCCTTTGGAACTCCATATAGCCTCACAACATGCTTTATGTAATCCTTTGCAAGTTGTTCCATCCTCCAAGTCTAATTCATCGGTATAAACACCGCTGACTTAATAAACCGGTCCATTCCAACCCATATGGTATCCATTGATATGTACTCCCACTTCCATCCTGGTATTTCAAGTGGTTGAACTTCTCCTTATGTCCTTTTATGATTAAATTTCACCTTTTGACAAGTAATACACATACTCACGAATTCTGCCACTTCCCTTTTCATTCTAGGCCACTCATACACCGTTTTCAAATCCTTAAACAGTTTATCACCTCCAGGATGAACTGAGTGTAGTGTATTGTGACCTTCCCCCATAATCTTTCATTTCAAATCTTCACATTTCGTGGTACACACCACCTTCCTTTATACCTCAACCTTCCATCTTCATGGATTTTGAAGTCCATAGCCTTCAATTTCTCCTTTATTCTATCAAGTTTCACATCTCCATCCTGGTTCTCCTTGAGCTCCTCAAACACTATTGGTTGGATACTAAGACTATAAAGTATTCCTTCCAATCCCTCCTTCACTATCTCCAAATTCATTCTCTCCATGTCTCTACACAACTCGTTAGCGACCACAAGAGAATTCACTCCATGTTTTGTTTTACGGCTGAGAGCATCCGCTACCACATTGGCCTTCCCTTCATTGTAATACCCATATTTTCACGTATTTTAAGGAAGTATTTTTGTATTTTAAACATGTAATTTTAATATTTTTATTGAAAAATTATGTTCAATAAGAATATTAGATGGAAAAAAATAATAACAATACAAAATAAGCTTTAATTAAAAATAATTATCTGTCTTTATAAATAATATTTTATGTTTTATAAATTATTTTGAAAGGCTTCTAAAAATAGAATTTTTAAGAGTTTCCTAATTTATTTTAAGGCAAGGGCCTAAAGGTAATATTTACTTTTTAGGATAAGTACGGCCTTTACCAAATCCTACTTTGCGGCTTATAAATACCCCTTAAAACCCAAATTTACACATTTCATCCCTCATAATTGTTATTAGGATTCCAAAATTTAGAGAGAGAAAGAGAGGAAAAAAAAAGGATTTCCGGGAAATAAAAAAGAAAAAAAGTTGGATTCGGTTTTAAGAAGGAAAAAATTTGCTTTGCTTTTTTGCCGGAGCTCCCGGACCACCGGCCTTGCCGCTGCCGGCCACCTCCTCCACCTTTTAAATTTTTTTCGAACTTATAAAAAAAAATTTCTTCTCTTTCTTTTTTATTCAATCTTGCAAATTCATGTTCATATTTATGTTTAATCATGATTTTATAAGTTTCAATCATGCTTTATGAAGTTATGATTTGTTTTAAGGCATGAATTAATGTGTTGTTCATGAAATTTTAGATTAGGGTTTATAAAATTATGAAAGATTTTATTTTTAAGAGTTTTTATGATTTAAACTTCAATATTATGATCATGAATTGTTGTTGTGTGAATTTATGATGATTTTATGAAGTTTAGATTGATTTTTAAAGGCTTTTTACATGAAATAAATTGATTTCCAAATTTTGTAGTCATGAAATTCAATAGAATAAATATTATGAACATGTTTTGGCTTATGAAAAAGTATTCTAAAGCATAGATTGGTTTCATAATGATGTTAGTAGATTGTAAAAGAGTTTTGCCATGAATTTATGATGTTTTTATGAGTTTAAAGTTAATTAATAAATCTGAAAATTTTATAAAAACAAGTTAAAATAAGTTTTAAGTGTTTATATTATGCTAGCATGATCACATATTAATTCTATGATGTTACATATGATTTTTAGTATGTTTCACGAAGCTTAAAAGTGATTTTAAGCATGTTTAACATGCTGTCCAGATTTTATAAAGTGAATAATTAGGCTTTTAAAGTATGTAATTAGCATGAATTGATCATATAAATTAAGTAATACATTGTATGATTGATTTATGTTGTTTTTGAAGTCTTTCAAGGAGTTTTTATAATTGTAAATTGCTGTCCACTTTTCTAAAGTAACATAAAATTTATGCTGAGGTTTTATAAATTATAAATAAGTCCCGAAAACCAAGTAATCTTGCAATAGAAAAATTAAAGTGTAGTATGGAATTGAATAGAGACCATATAAGGAATGTTTTGGACAAATTTCCAATATATAAGTTAGTTTAGAGTTGTTGTAGAACTTAGTCAACAAGGTTTTAATTTAGTTTCGGTTTTATTTATGTAGAAGACTTTGAATTAGTCAACTTTTAGAAGTTGTGGCGGAGCACCACTAACTCACAAGGTACGTAAGTACTAAAGGCAAACATAAGAATTAGAATTCTTGCTTGGATTATCCTTTATGCTATGAAATATTGTTATGCTTGTTTGAATTAGTCAACTATTGTTATGCTTGATGTGCATGACAAGGTTTATTAGAAGCATGTTGTTATATTATTGTTGACATTCCATGTTGATTAGCAATATAAATTTTATAAGGTTGAATTGGAATGTTATGATCAGTTTAATTTGGCCAATAGTTTATTATTAAAGAAAGGAAATTATTTTAAAGCTGGTTAGTTACTTAATCAACAAGAAAGGTAGTTGCGAATATTTATTCACATGATTAAAAGAAGTTTATGAGCAAATATTTTATACATGTTGCCACTCACAGTTTAATGTCTGGTCAAGGAAAAAGTAAATATTTAGCCACTCACAGTTAATGTGTGGTAAAGGAAGTTCAGTTTAATTAAAGGACACACATGAGATTATTTTTGAAACAATTTAAACTAAAGATAATTAATATGGCTTGCTCGATTTGATGCATGTTTTTATGTGATGTCGTATGTGAGTCATAACATTGTTAAACCGGTTAATCACCTAAAGTGTAAGAGAATTTGCATCAAAACTCTTGGAACGTATACACCTTGAGTATGAACAATGGGGGGAGTTGTATGGAACAGTAATCCATGACTTCTAATTGGAGTACAAGACGTTGTACTCTTTTATATTTTTATTGAGCTGGAATTTCGTCACTTTATGTGACATAGGTAAAACCTTCTCGGAGTTGCTCCCAAGTTGGTGCCCAATAAGGAGATTTTAAAGGAAAGGAAACCCGTTCGATGCAGAATCCAAAAGTTTAAATATAATAATTAATTTGTTGAGTCTATGCACAGGTGAAAGGTTGTGAAAGGTAAGTTCTCCGTATGTTTTATTTCATGTTGTTTTGTTACATAGTCTTTAGTAGTTATGTACTCAGCTTTGCTGACTGTTTGTTTTGTGTCATGGCTTTGTTTTAGTCTTTGCCCTACAATGACCCACTTGTTGGTGAGTAATTGTCTAGAATAAGAAAAGCTACAAGTACAAGTGGGCATAAGGAATTTATGCTGGGCTGGAGTGAGAGTGCTTGCTGTGTGGTTTTGTAGTTTTATTTTTATTGCTTATGAAGCTCTAACTTTTAGTTGAATGTTGTTTTATTTCTAAAGATTCTAGTTTTGGTTTTTAAGGGCCATTAAAGTGGTTCCGAAGTGTAATAATAAGTTGGGTTTTATTTTGGATGTTGATTTGAATTTAGATTTGAGACTTGTTTGAAGTTTAGTTTTAAGTTGGTTTTGGATTTTAAGATTTCCGTTGTAGTACTTTGGTAAATTCCTTATTAGTCATTATCACGGTGGCGGTAATACTTTGGTTTTTCCGTTATTAGAAGTTTTAACAATCATAATTCTGTAATATTTATTTTATGTTTTCCGGAAAAATATAAAGTAGGAAGTTAGGAAATTCCAGGGTGTTACAAAGTGGATACCAGAGCTTAGATTTTGAAATAAAATAAATTTTATTTTTAGGGTACCCTAAGTTTTATTTTGGGAAAGAGGAATTTCTTATTTCGGAAGGTTTTTGAAAATGAAATTTTTCTAAAAATATTAATTTCCCGAAAATGGAAAGTTTTGAAAAATAAATGATGTGTGCAGGTATGCAAGGAATTCAGGTATGTATTATGTGTTATTGCTTTAATACCATTTGGTGAGTTTGGGTAGGAAGTTTGGGCATGTAAGATAGACTTTATTTCTGTTCTTTCATGCATTAAAGTTCATGTTTTAAGGTGTTGCTTATGTGAATAGCTGTGTATAAAGGAAATTGTATGTTAGCCACAAGACCCCTTTTGTAGAACTGTTAGTTTGTTTTGTTTTGGGAAGGATGGTCCATTAGTATTAAGTGTTGTGCAGGATTGTTGGAACGTAGAACACTACAAGAGGGGGTGAATTGTAGTTGTGCGTGCCTTTCGGTGTTTCTTGCGGAATTTAAAAACTTAAAGCAATAAAGAGACAAATAAGAGACGAGAGATTTAGCGAGGAAACTTTCCAGGGCCCAACTGGAAATAAAACCTCGACCCACTAGCGATTTTTGCTAAACTCTTCACTATAGGGCAAACACAATGCTACAATTCTATAGACTCTATATATATGGGTTACAACCGAGTTCCTCTACGAACTCTAGTTCCCAGTTGAAGTTCCCTCAAACTTCAACTCTCGTTGACTTCACTCAAAGTCTTCTCTCTTTAATCTCTTTTGGCTTTACTCAAAGCCTCAACTCTCTCTTGTGACTTCACTCGAAGTCTTTCTCACACAACAACAATTACAGGAAATTCACGCAAATTCTCCCTTACCCCAAAACCAATATTACAGAATTTGACAACTCCTATAAGGAAGTTAAAGGAACATGAACAGGAACACACTTAAGGACTTAAGAAAAACTTTTGCAATTATAAACGCTTAAGTTGTGAATTTGTGAGTTGTGATCTTTACTGAAGAAAACTGGTTGTTATTTATAGAGTTAGCAAGATTATTCCCCAAGTAAAAAAACCTTAACCACTAACTAGCCCCATTATCTCTTCAACGGTAAAATTAGTTTTGACTTTTACCCAGTAAAGCTCCAGGAACTTAGTCAAGGCACACCCCACTCCCTACTTTAGAGGAGAACGTGCATTTTGACTCAGATTTGTTTCCAGAAATATTTTCTAGTAAAACGGCTAGAAAGAAGTTTAGAAGATAATTTGGTTAGAAGAAAAACCCTATATCTTAAAATTTAGTAAAACAATTTTTCTAAACCTAAAAATAAAACCAATTTTTAGAGAAGATAAAATTTAATTAAATATAAATTTTATCCTAAGTATCTACTAATTTTATTTATTCTAACCCTAGAGAATATTAGGTGTATTACGGCTTAGTGATATTATCTTTTGGCTTTTTCTGACCTTGTTCCAAACCTAGTTCCCTTTACAAATCAAAATATAATAAACTCATATTACTGTGTTTGATCCGCAACTCCTTGACTTGCTTCTAATTGTATCTTCCATGATTCTTTGCACTTGTTGAATACTTCTTCAACATTCTCCATAATTAATCATGCCCTTAACACACTTAGAAAACAAGATTAAATTGTTTGCCTTTGTTGGTTAATTATGTCATCATCAAAACACATAGGGTCAACAATATTCCCCTTTTTTGATGATGACAAACCAAAGGTAAACTAGGTAACCATAATAAAAAATGTACGATAAAAGAAGTAAAGAAAAAGAAACTAGAAAATACAAAATGTAAAATGTAAAATGCTACTAATTTATATGCATCTAAATAATATGCAACTAAAAAGAAATTGCAATATTTAAATTATATATTTACACTAATTAACCATGGTATATAAGTAATACACTAATTAACCATGGTATATAAGTAAGTCTTTTGCCGTTATTTTCCCCCTTTTGTCATTATCAAAAAGAGAAGTATCACATCACAACACCACTAGGGTCAAGTTTGAAACAACATTCAAGTATCTCAAACTCGATATCTGGTAATATTAGCCATCCAAGCTCAAGAAAGAATTTAAAAGCATAAGATCTAGATTCATCAATTTGTTAGTTCCAAGTGTTCAAGCAAGTAAGATGATTGGAGAAGATACTAGACACAGACAAAAGAAAACAAGAAAAAATAGTCCAAAATAATTTAAACAAACCAAAATAAAAAGAAATTGGTACCTAATAACATCATCAAAAGAAAATGAAGAAGAGGGAGCAATTTCTTCAATCAGTCATCTCCTTGTTCCTAGTGAGCAAGGTCTCTTGCCACACTTTAACTTGATCCTGAAGATGAGTAACATAAGTAGCAAGTTGATCAAGTTTTGCTTCAAGAGATGCATGTGTAGAAAGTACCATATCCACCTTAGAAGTAATGGATTGGAGCATTTGAGTAATACCAAGAACTGTAAAAGCTGAAAAACCAATGGAACCTCCAAATCCAGGAGGACTAGTAGGAAGAGGACAAGAAACTGGAGGGATGGTAGGAACCATGGAAGGAACAGGGGGTGGAACAGTGAATGGTTATTAGCTATCCGTGGTTCCTACCATCCCTCCAGTTTCTTGTCCCCTTGGAACCGTGGTTCCTATGTTGACCCTATGTTGACCCAGGGTCAACCGTGGTTCCTACCATCCCTCCAGTTTCTTGTCTCCAGGAACCGTGGTTCCTATCTTTTGTGCCCTTGGAACTAGTTCCTCGAGTGGTCATATTAGCTATCCGACTACTTTGCCTAGTACTTGAAGCTTTTAATCCCATTATCTTCACACCATGCTTATTCGTTTGAACCCCATTGGGAAGAACCTTAGCCCGCACTATATTCTTTGAACTCTCATCCCCTTTGACAAGCACACCATTGGCAACATAAAGATGTAATTTTTTCAATGAAGAGTGACCAAAAATATGATCGGGAATGCGAGGAAAAGTGGGTTTAGAAAGTAATGTCACTCCACTCCTTTCAAAAATCTCAGTAAGCAAAGCCCCATATCCCAACTTATTGTTCTTGGTAATACTATGGGAGAGTTCTTGAAGCATCAAGGAGGGAAAATTTATAGGAATTTTGCAGCATAAACAATATATGATGGACATGTCAAGTAATCCGGCAATAGTGCGATGCTCACTACGGGGTAGAATTGTTTTCCACACAATATGAAATAACAATTTATGAAGAGGTGAGAGAAGATCTTGGTGGATGGTAGTTTTATTAGGATCACCCCCAAGATAAGTGATGATTTCCCTATTAGAGGCAGTGTTAATGTCTAAATTATATGGCCCTTTAAACCATGTATCATAGCCACTATTTAAAACCTTAAACCACTTATGCAACTCATCACAACCAAACCGAATCGGTTTATTATTAACACAACTAACAACCTCCCCATGTTTATAGCTAAAATTTGCACAAAAAGCATCCATCTCCTTCTCATATAACCCATTAATTGCACAATTATGGAGCATAAAATCCCAACTTTGAAACTTTATCAAATCAAGAAATTCAACCACATTCATCTTTGTAAACCAATCTAAGTCAACACAAAAACCAATCATATATATTGAAGAGACCCTAGGTAGTTTACCTTTATTATGCCAAATTGGTTGAATTTCAACAAGTTCCTCATCCCTCGAAGTAGATTTGCGCTTGTTTCTATGAGGAGAGGCTAAAGATGAAGTTTTTTGGTGTTCCCTCTCACAATGTGAAGTGAATCATTAGAGTGAGAAGAGTGAACACTTTGAATTTCATCTTCTTGGTGAATAGATATAGGAGATTGAGAATTGTGAGAGTTTACGATTTGGATTTTTTGAGAATTTGAAGAGGTGGGTTTTGTATGAGTAGAGGAACTAGAAGTATGGAGTGAGAGAGTAGGTTGAGCTGAGTGAGGTTGAATTGGAGGTGTAGCCATGGGAGAAGGTTGAAGAAGAGTGTAGAAGAAGAACAATTGAAAGAAAAAAAAAAACAAAAATAAAAATAAAACAAACACAAAATAAAAAGTGTGAATTTAAAAAAGGATATAGTGGATGTAGAAGGGGGAAGGAAGTCGGTGGTCTTACGTTTTTTTTTTTTTTTTGAGGAAATAATACGTATCCCTCTTTCCGTTTTTTTTTTTGACGATGTTATTTTTTACTAATAAAAATTTGACAAAGAACATAATTAAAAAAAATAAAAAATAAATAGAGGTAGATGAGAATGGAAGGTGGGTTGGACTTTAATACCCCAAAAAAATTAATAGAAGAAAAGAAGAAATATTTTTAAGAAGAAGAAACATACTACCAAAAATAAACTAAAAAAACAAAAAAAAATTTAAATGTGGAAAAAAAATATATACATATAAAAAAATTACATATAAAGAAAAGGGAACGCGTTCCTAGAGGAAAGAGTTCCTAGAGTAACTAAGACAAATTAAAGACATTGCAAAAAAAAANAAAAAAAAAAAAAAAAAAAAAAAAAAAAAAAAAAAAAAAAAAAAAAAAAAAAAAAAAAAAAAAAAAAAAAAAAAAAAAAAAAAAAACCTTCTATATACACTACTTGTTGGAACACTTAGAACTCTTGAATCCTCTAAATCGAGCTCCTCTACGAACTCAAGTTCCTAGTTGAAGTTCCCTCAAACTTCAACTCTCACTGACTTCACTCAAAGTCTTCTCTCTTTAATCTCTTTTGGCTTTACTCAAAGCCTCAACTCTCCCTTGTGACTTCACTTGAAGTCTTTCTCACACAACAACAATTACAGGAAATTCACTCAAATTCCCCCTTACCCCAAAACCAAAGTAAGGACTTTGACAACTCTTATAAGGAACTTAACGGAACATGGACAGGAACACAATTAAGGACTCAAGAAAAACTTTTGCAATTATGAACGCTTAAGTTGTGAATTTGTGAGTTGTGACCTTTACTGAAGAAAACTAGTTGTTATTTATAGAGTTAGCAAGATTATTCCCCAATTAAAAAAACCTTAACCACTAACACCACTAACTAGCCCAATTATCTCTTCAACGATAAAATTAGTTTTGACTTTTACCCAGTAAAGCTCCAAGAACTTAGTCATCATCAAAACACATAGGGTCAACAAGGATGTCGTATAGTATGCCTAGCAAAGATACACAAATAGGGACCTTGGAGAAGAACTACTACGAAAGTCCGCCCAGTATGTTTGGGAATTTCGGTTTTACATTTGGTATATGAGTACTGTATTGAAGCTGCCACAATGGGACCAGCCGGACCATGTATCAGCCCTAATTGTTAAGTGCTTGCCCGACCGTAAGCCCTACCTAGAAATCAAGGCAAAGTTTTGCGATTTCCACTTTGCTAGAGGACTTCTGAACTACTCTAAATATAAGGATGCAATTGGTCAATGGGGTTGTGATTGGAGATTCTTGGAAGGTTATATTGCTAGGAAAGAGAAGGAGTATCAGTAGACGAATGTAAGTGATGAGACCCCGCCCACACCAAGCCCATATAGTCAAGGAAGTGAAGACACGATGGTGAAGGAGACTACTACTGGTTCAAGGACTGATGAGTCAAGGGACAGTTCATGTTATGAAATCGAGAACTCGGATCCCGTAATTCCAGTGTATGTAGACTTGGTAACCGATTACGAAGAGGATGAAGAAGAGTTAGATCCTGAGGAAGAAATGGAAGTCGATACAAAAGATGATCCTAAATTCATACCAAGGAAATATGTGATGTCAAGGACAAGAAGGACAATGTTAATATTTAGAGATTTTGTTTAGATACAATTTAGTTAATATTGTTTAGTATTTCTAATGTTTAGAATGTTGAACAATTTAGGTTATTGTGTATGTTAGTTTGAATAAGTGGCGGTGAGCCATAAGAAATAATAAGAGGAGTTAAGTAATAAACTTCTTTCATGAAATAAAGCCTCAAGTAGAATTGAACCAAGGGAATTATTTTTATTTCTTATGTGCTTTATTCTTATTTTAATGGTTGTGTGAACAATCAAAACAAAGTGAATCATTCTCTCTAAAAGAATGAAACTTCTTTTGTGAGACGAAATGAGAAAGTGTTTTATGTTATAAGTTTATGTTATTCTAACTTACAGTTAGACATAATTTAATATAAAGGTCTTTTCCTCTACAAGAAAAATAGAATGGCTGAACGTAACAACAATCAGCTGAATGAAGTAGTGAGGCAATTAGCTACTGTAGCTGAACAATTAGCTGCCAGAGGAAATGGAAATGGTAGTGACCCTGCTGGGGAACTTTTCAAGAAGATTTCTCAAAGTAAGCCACCCACTTACCAGGGAGAGCACAATCTAACCACTAGTACAAAAAACGCATTTTGCTGTGGTTTTTTGCCGGTTATTTGCTGCGGTTTTGAACCGCAGCACTTATAGCAGCAGCAAATGATGAAATTTTATTTGCTGCAGTTAAACCATAGCAAAAAATAGGGTTATTTGCTGCGGTTATTCAGTTAATCGCAGCAAATAACAGCAGCAAATGTCCTGTTTCCCTCCAATTTCAGTTGAGTTATTTGCTGCGGTTTATTGAATAACCGCAGCAAATAATACTTTTTTCTTTTTTTGGGGTAATTTTCTGAACTTATTTTATGCTCCTAATTCCTAATATCATCCACGCTCCCTGCAAATAATATTCCGCAGCTAGTACCCAATTTATCGAAACCAAATTAGTTCAATTAATATAAATTAATCGATTGTTATTACAAATTACCAATACGCAAATTACCAATAGCTAAAAGTTCAATTAATAACTAAGTCAAGTGAATGTACTAATATATTCCTAGCTTCTTCATAAACAATGTGTGTACAAGAATGTTGCAACCTTGTCTCGAACCTCGCTTATTTGTGCTTTGCTGAAAGGCCCTTCTCGAACCCATGTAGCTTTTGTGAATACCTAATAAATAATAATTTAAAACCAGTTTAACGATACTTCCTTAATAGCAATCACACAAACCATAAGTGCATGTTAACGAACACCAGGAACTTTGAACACATAAACGAACAACTAAGAACCAAGACGCAACCAACTCCCTTAATAACTCCAACATACACACACAACAACTCATGGCTTATAACACAAACACCTAAACCTAAATAGTACCAATAGCTTTAAGTTCAGTTCCATATGGTTGAACCGTGAACATGAGATTCTTGTTCAAGAAAGGTCTATGGCCGCGGCTAAAGATGCTGCTCTCATCGCATTTCTTCAAAAGCTTTCGGACCAACAACAGCTTCCGACGCCTTTGCCCGCCCAAGTCCAAGCTCAACCACAAGGACAAGGCCAGGCTCGGGCAACGGCACCTGTTATTGCTGCTAAAATTACTTATGAGAAAAATACACAAATACATCCATTAAATACCAATGCCATATATCATAAGCTTCAGAATTGTCCCCACCTTGGACCCACTTATCACAATCCAAATACCCACCAGCCATATCATGGCACACCAAAAGCCTAGGTCTTTGGGGCAAATAATTCAAACCCCCATTTAAAAAGATTGAAGCTTTATTAAAAGAGCAATGAAATGAGTCAAAATATGACCTTGATTCAAGTTCTTCTAGGGTTTTGATTGGGTATGAGGTTGGAACTTAGGGTTTTTTGGGGTCGAAATTTGGGGGTTTTAAAAGGGGTTTTGATTCTGGTGATTGAGATGCCATAAATGAATGAGGGATGAAGGAAGAGAGTATTTTGATGATTGAGTAGATGAAGTCTCGAATTGAAATTAGGGTTTGTCGTTTCAGAAAGGCGCGAAGAAGTCGACTTAAAATTCTAAGCATTTGATTTGGTGATTTGTAAGGAAGATGATGATGAAGACTAGAAAGAAGAGTGGCTTAAACGTTGACTTTTTGTATTTTTGTTGTGTTAAGTTTACTTCTTGAATTTACATGTTTGGATTTTCCCTCATAGAAGAGTGAAAAGGTAAAGTCAGTTTTACTCACCTCACCCACCTCCACCACAACCGCCACAGGTGCAGCAAGCGGTGTTGCAGCCGCAATCACAAAGACAACCACAACCACAATCACAAACAAAACCTCAACTTAATGTGACTGATATTCCAGTAACATTACCATCTCCAACTCCAGCACAACCATTAATAACACAATTAATACAACAACTACAAACTCCGCAACTACTTATGAAGCTCTAATGTACACAACTTATTAATAATTCAAATACAAAGTAACAGCAACACAAAGTCACAAACTAATGTAGCATGTTTCACAACTGATGACAAATCAACGTCTACTTTGCAAGATAAGTGCAAAAGTAGATTGTTTATTCATATAAATTTTGAAAACCAAGCATATGCTAAAATATAGGTCCTTAAAAGTTAAGAATATCGCTAATTTAAGCATTGAAAACAAAGTAATAGTCCTTAAAACAAGGAATAATTTAGGGAAACATAAACCAAAAGAAGCAGTAGACGACGATCCATTTTTTAATTTAACAGCATGTCAACTACTAATTGAAATTTGAAGCTAAAGCTAAAGCTAATTTAACAGACTACAAGTCCAAAACAGACACGCAATCCAATAAACCGCCCATAACAGTCCAAAACAACTCAACACAAATCCAGAGAAACAAGACAGACCAACAATACAACAGTCCCATAGCCAGCAACCAAAACAGACCTAAAGCGTCTAAAAAACCGCCCAAAATATTCCAAAACAGACCACCAGCAATTGAAAACACAGCAGCAGCAAACTTTCTGGATAAACCATGCTATTAACCTGTAAGTATGTGGTTGGTTGGTTTGGTTTTGTTGTTGGTTTGGGCCTGGATAAACAATTTCAACATTGTCCTTTCTTTCGAATGCAAATCTTCTCCTATTTAATTTAGTTGAGTAGGTAAGGAATAGCCTACCAGTAATTTTTCTTTGTGTAGAATTGCTTTCGATTAATAAATCCTCCGCAGTCATCTTAATTTGCAAAGACCAAGCAAGTCTATAGCATTTTGTAGCATATTAAACTTGCTGATGACATAGTACAGTTCAAGTAGTATATTATAGCATATTGATAAAAGCCCCCGTCTAAAGATTCAACTGAAACTTTCAGACAATTCACGAGCACAGGTATACGACGAACAATGCTCTCAAAATTTGTTTTCCATATAACACAAAAAGAGAAAATAGTGATTGACTTATATGAAAACCAGGTTCTGGGAGCATTGGTCATCGTTCTGCACATAACACATATAGAAGAAAGGGATCTCTGGTATAGGAAAAGAATACATTAAGGCTGAAATATATTCATGGAAACCTTTAATGTTTTTTCCACAAACATAAAATTCCCATTATTTCTGTCTTCCACAAATGTGCAGCCCAGTATTTGGGAGCATTGGTCATCACATATCTATGCTCGTGAGCCATTTGAAAATTTCAGTTGAATCTTAGACGGAGGCTTTTATCATATGTTATAATATACTACTTGAACTCTATCTCATCAGCAACCTTAATATGCTACAAAATGCTATAGACTTGCTTGGTCTTTGCAAATTAAGATGACTGCGGAGGATTTATCAATCGAAAGCAATTCTACACAAAGAAAAATTAATGACAGGCTATTCCTGACCTACTCATCTAAATTAAATAGGAGAAAATTTGCATTCGATACGCAATCTAATACTGATATTGTTTATCCAGTCCCACCCCAACAAAACATAATTTAGGGAACTTCAAAATATAATGTGGACTTAAAAGGCAGAAATCAACCGTTATCATCAAAGTTACCTAAGCTTTGGCTAAAACAGGCCAAATGAACCGACAAAACCAACAACACAAACCCATACCAGAATTCAAAACTAAGAAAACAAACCCAAAGCAGCATGTTGCCTTTCGGAAATTATTGCAGTACTTACCTCCTCAATATCATCTGACTCATTACAGCTTGAGATGATGTCATGCATGTAACGCATTACGTAGTATCCACAATCAGTACCGTTTTGCTGTTGCGCGCACTTTGAAGTACATAGGACATTGAAAAAAAAAATCAATCAAAAATATGCATGACAAAGTAAGCAACCACCACAAATGTATAGGATTTCGATGTCCGTACCTCAACTGATATCAACTTCGGAATCATTGTGCTTGTGCGTATCCTCTTCATGACACTATACGGAGGAAAAAAAATAAGCGAAGGTAAGGAGCCGTTATATCTTACATTTCTAGTATAAAAGATTTTTGGTTGACGTTATAATTTACCTATTCACCCACGTCATAATCAATAATCTACGTGGCGACTGAGGACGGCAAGAATCAAATTCATACACCTTGTATGTCAAAGGTGATATCAACAAAAGCACCCAATGTGAACTGCGCCAAACAAGAGAAAGCATAACATTTGGAAATCGAAACTAAAAATGGGAAAGTTGCCTTAACAATGGGAAAGTCAAACAAGAGAAGGAACAATAAGGGTGGGGGGAGAAACAATGGGAAAGTGAAACAGACTTACTCCTCAAGTGACGGAGCGATAATGAACTTCCTTTTCACTCGAATTGCTTCTTTGATGGCGGTTTCAAGGTACGCTTTCACATCACCCTTGCTCTTTAGACATCGATCCTCATAAATCTCTTGAGGACACAACCACCCCACCTTGTTCATGGTATTGGTTCCGGCCAAATCTAAGTAAACACAACTAATTAAGGTGGAAAAAAAAGGGGAAACATTAGTGTACAAGTTGCTGTATCTCATAGACAGTCATTCAAACAAAATCAATAGAATTAAAGAGGCAGCTTATGGAAATAGAACATACATGAATTATGTAAAAATGGACTTCAATTAGGTTTGTAAGTAAAAAGCATGGAATTTAAAATTAAAAAGGTACGGAGAAAGCAGTAACCTCATGAACGCTTGCAACACTGACAAAGACAACATCTCCCCAACGAGGAAATCATAAACATCAGCTTTCGTTACACATGTCTCAGCATCCTCAAAGTAGTGGAATTGATCCTTGCTCAACCACACCTTTAAAGGATTCTCTTCCGGCTCATCTTTGGTGCATTCATGTAGCCACTGACACGCGGGTGACACATTTTTGTACACCTCATCTTCATCTTCCTTGTTTGAACCTTTCGAGGAAATCTTGTTGTTCGGGCCATCCTTTTGTTCTTTTGCGGAATCTCTGTTCCCGTGTCGTTGTTCTTGTTCTCTTTCATCTCTCCCCTTTATTCACATTAACATATATATGAGAACGACAATAAAAAGGATTAAAACGATAATTGGAAAATTAGTATTAATCAATTTTATTTAAGGGTTTTAATCACCTCTTCTGGAAACCGCACCCATTTCCTAGGCCACGTTACAAAACTCCCTCGTGTTTCTTCCAAAGTATTCAATCCCCACTCTGGCCGCGGAAGGGGAAGTATTACATCTTCCCATCCGTCTACAATAGAATCAACCGACACGTTACAATTGCCTACACCAACACCTTGGAAATGCGAGACTTGGGCCTGGACAGTTGGTTAAAGATGGCCAAATGCAACCACCATTTCCACCTCGTGGATCCCGGAGAAGCATTGTGCATGGTGTTTCCTCCTGCAAAATAATTACAGTTGAAGGCCATATGATCAAAAAATAAAGTTAAAAGTATTAAAAAATGAAGTGTAAAGTATTAAAAAATGAAGTTAAAAGTATGAAAAAAGTTAGCAAACATTACCTCCACATCTGGAATGGGAGGCTCACTTGAAGCTCGGGAAGTCTGTTTTCGCCGGCTTGACTTGTCATGAACTTCATCTTCATTAGGTGAATCTACATCATGAATTCCCACCTTCTCACATAGAGCTTTGAACTTTTCTTTGACCAACTCCTCCACCATTTTTTCCATTTCTGGACTCATCTTCGTTTTTGAAGAACTACTTCCTGACTTGTCTTGTGGAAATGCCTTTCGCTTACCTAAACGTACACCTCCCAAACCTTTCACACGTCCTGCGTGGTCCGGGGGAAGTCCTGCTGCAGGGGTAGGATTCTGACCTTGAGATTCACCCTCGTTGTTCGTTCCAAGCTGTGTTATAGATACAAAATTGAATCTTGATATTATGTTCAATCAAGTACTATTGATGTTCTATTTTAATTGAATCTTGGTTTTATGTTCTACTTTAATTCAATCTTGATATTAGACAAAGTAAATAGGAATGGGTAGGATTTCTCAAAATTAGTTGGCATGAAATACCTAGTAGCTACAAATCAAACGAAAAATAGCAAAAATCAAACGAAGAATAGCAATAACGAAAATAGCCAAAAACAAACGAAAATAGCAAAAATCAAACAAAAATGGAAAAAAATGAAATGAATTTTCTTACCACAGCATCTGCCACTTTGTTCAACTCAGGGTCTACAATCACTCGCCTCCCACTTGCATCTCGAGCATGTAAAGAACATTTCCAATCTACCACACGATTTGAGCAGGTTACCGTAACAGATGAAGAAGAGGTGGCTTCCTTGTCACCAACACACGACACCACCTTTTCATAAAAACCTTCTTCTTTGCAATCATCTTTTAACCGCTCTTACGGTTTCTGCCCCATGCGGTGGTAGGCCTTCTTTTGCGAGGCACTTTGCGAAGCAATAGCGCGTTTTTCCTGTCCAAATCAAAAGGCAAATGATGGGTAGTAAAACATAGGATTAATGTAACAACAGATACGATGGTTAGTGATATACTTACTACTTGCTCCGGNTACTTGCTCCGGAGTTGTTTTCTTTGCAACAAAGGCCTCCCATTCTTTGCTCGATATGTGAGGGTAAATATCGTATGGCATCTTATTAGCTTCCTTCTTTGATCGCTCCCTTTTTTAGGTGATCCACCCACTCACAAGTTTAGACTTAAAATCTCTAAATCTTTCCGCAACGGCCGAGAGAAAAAGTTGCCTCTTAGCCTCATCAACTTCGATATGGAACAAATTCTACATAAAACAAATATGTTTCAGCATATACTACATTAAAGTTAAGCCAATATGCCAGTTAAACCATAAATATAAACATCTTCTACACATAACAAGGACATACCACAGTATCTTGCCACATAGCTGCTTTCAAGCCATCCTCCACGTCTTCCCACTTCAGCAAAATATATAGCTTTCTCATACAAATGCCGATATGCCTCCCATACATTTTTCGCCACTCACCGCATGGTTGGCCAACATTATTGTACTCGAGATACATTGGTGTAGTCAACTTCACACCCCTAGACTCTCCTGTTGCACAAAGACTTCGTCACACCCCTGTAAGCAGAAGATGCCTGCTGACCAGCAGCTTGATCAGGTGTGGAATCAGGTTGCTCAACAGCAGCCTGGTCAGGTGCGGAGTGAGGCTGCTGAGATGATGTCTGTTGTGGCTGACTGGGGGCAGTTTTAGGGGCTGCAGTTTCGGCTTCATCAATTGGTGGTGCTTCGTCAGCCATTCTCTCGAACTGCTCTACCTTCTGAAGGAATTTGTCGTACTCTATATCCTCCGGCTCTCCTTGATCTTCCTCTAAGCGATGGTCAAAACTTGGGTCCGACGCAGAACTTGAATCATCACCGCTATGTACATCGTCATCACTGGACATGGACTTCAATGCAACCTACAAATACAAATCAATGTAAATACAAATAATGGACATGAAAGAAATCTTTAGCCGATACATAACAATATACCAACATTCATTAAACAAAGTAAAAATAAAATCATAACAAAATCAATTACACAGTCACATAATGATCTCAAAACAAAATCAGTCACAACGGCTCATGATCAGTGAAAATCACTCAAAATCATTGAAAAATCAGTCGTTCAAAATCATGCACAGTCAATTGCCACTCGCTCAAAATCAGTCATTAAATGTGAGTCAAAATCACTTAAAAATCACTCAAAATCACTCAAAAATCATTGACGCAAAATCCTTGGAAATCATAATGAAATGTATATATCATACTAAAATGTCTTACAATTAAATGTGTATATCATATTTAAATGTGCATATCATAATTAAATGTCTTACAATTTCGAGTACATTCAATTTTCAGCAACAGTTATCCCTTCGGCGTGGTCTTCACGCAGGTAACTGGACTCGTTACCAACCGATTCGGCAACACTTGTTTTAGGACAAATAAAAGGTGAAGAATCCTCAAAAGCGTCATACTCTTCCTCATCGTCAACATCAACGATGCCGAGGATACTATGTTTCCCCGGCAACACTATAGACCATTTTGAGTCAGCAGGGTCGGTTACGTAGAAAACTTGCTTTGCTTGCCCCGCAAGTATGAAAGGCTCAGGACCCTCACGCATTCGAGTCATGTCAACAAGAGTGAAACCACACGGGTCATCATTTTTTACCGAACGTCGATTATTATCTACCCATTTGCATTTGAAAAGACAAACATTGAAGGTACAATTCTCCAACTCCCACATTTCTGCAATTTGGCCATAGTACATTACCGTAGCATCTACCGGAGTTTGATCCTTTGCACTAGCATAAAAGGTTGATGATGCCAACAAGGATACACCACTATTCTGGACACATGGGGACTTTTGATCCTAATAAGTGGTCCAAAATGAGTACCCATTTATATCATAACCCTCATAATTTGTAATGGTTTCCCGAGGACGATAAGCTAACCACTTCACCAGTTCAGTCACACCCTGCAGATTCTCCACAACAACTCGGTTGTGAAACCACTCAATAAATGTCTTATTATGCAAATTAGACAATGCCCTTTCAGATATCCCTGGATTTTGAGTCTTTAAGATCTGCCAATGTTCAGTAAGAAAAGGATGAACTTCTGCCATATGATGTAACACATACAAATGAGCTTGGTTGAGGACTGTCAGATTCGCCAAACTCGTTCTTGACCCAATAGTACCCTTCCCATCAAGCCTCCATTCATGACGTGTTTTAGGCAAACCAATAGGATGTGCACCTGCAACGTATTCTGCTATGAAATTTCCGACCTCATCACTAATGACCCCTTGAACAAAACTAGATTCTGGTCTTGCAGGATTCGTCACCTTGTTACCTAAGACCCCCATATGTCTTTCATAAGGATAGCACCATCTCAAGAACACGGGACCTAGAAGCTTAATCTCACGAACGAGATGTACAATTAGGTGGACCATTATATCGAAGAATGCAGGCGGGAAATACATCTCAAACTTACAAAGAGTTTCAACTACACGTGCTTGGAGGGTATCCAACGTAGTTGGATCTAGTGCTTTGCTACATATTGTATTGAAGAAGGAACATAGTTCGGTGATGGTGTACCTAACATGTTTAGGTAAAATCCCACGGATTGCAATTGGTAAAAACACTTGCATCATAACATAACAGTCGTGTGATTTCATACTAGATAACATCAGCTCACCATCTAAAGTCACAAATCTTCTCATGTTAAAAGAATACCCTGACGGCACCTTTAAGTTGTATAAAGATGTGCAAAAGTGTTTCTTCTCCTATTTTGAAATTGTGTAGCAAGCTGGAGGAAGGTAGTAGGTTTTTTTCTCTTCATTTGAACTTTGTTGCACCTTTTCCTTCTCCTTTGCTTT
>PYUH01000329.1:80924-163309 GCA_016808085.1 Suaeda aralocaspica | reverse complement strand
GAAGGACCGTCATGGACTCCTGTCTCACCTTGATAACTCCACACATAATAATCAGGTCGAAAACCATGAAGAAGTAGGTGCAGCCTGACCTCAGCAATACTTTCAAACTTACGATCATTGGCACACTTGAAACATGGACAGTAAAACCCCCCGGTTTTTTGAGTTTGTGAATATGCTTCTGCACGCTCACAAAACTCAAACACCCCTTCTACAAATTTCGCCTTATCACGGCAATTGTACATCAATGACCGATCCTTTGACATCTTGTGCAACTAACAACACACAATTGAAGGTATTCAGTACAATAACATAGTAAATTTAATATATGGTTGTGTATAATTCTTTCAAAAATGTGCTTCTTGCTTTAATAAACATTTAATTAGTTTATCAGTTCAGCAATTGCTTACTATAATTGAAGAAGCAAATTACGTAGTAGTGACAGATCATAAGGAATTTTTCAAAATCCATGTACACTTGTTAGTTTGGGAGGTTGGTTTTGTTTTCCAATAGCCTTCGAGTTGTGAGTAGCGACTAAGAGCAAGTTGGTTCAAAAACTTGGAATGGGATAGAATGAGAATATGAAACCATAGAGTGTGGAGTGAAAATCCGTTTCTTTTTATAAATTGTTTGGCTCATCGCTCATATGTTAACAAGGGAGGTGTGGAATCCTATACCCTTGGTAAATGATTCCAACTTTTTCATCTTTTTCGTCATTAATAGCGACACCCATTCCATACTACTAGAAAGGGTTGAACCAAACACCCACTGCTGAGGTATTACTATGGATTAGTAATGGATAATTCAGCTAAATCTAAACAAGCAAATAAAACTTAACAATTGTATCCAAACAAGCTGTAAACGCTTATCCAAGTTCATAAGATCATAACTTCATAACAGTATTTAAACACTAATAGTTTATTTGGATAGCAAAATGAGAGTTTAAAGAAGGGAAGGGTGATGAAAGAGAGGGAAAGAAAAGGAAGGGGAGGGGAAAATAATAAGTTTTCCTTCCAAATCTCTCCATTGTTGGAGAGATCAATTTTTTACAATTTAATCCCCCATTTCTTTCGCTCCAATTTCTTTCCTTCCTCATTTGTTATCCCTCCATTTCCCTTCCCTCCCTTTCCCCTAATTTCCTCCAATCCAAACACACGATAAATGATGAAGGATAAAGATTAATATAAAGAGAAGGAAAAATAATGGAAGTTCCATTCGGTTTTTGAAACAACCTTATTTCTAAGTGAAAAATAATGATACCCCTCCATAATGATAAGGCCACACTCATTAGACAACTAACCTATAATGACATTCATGGGTCCCAAATTTTATGGGTCTGTACCTTAATTTTCAAAGGGTTGTACATGTGACAAACTTAGATGCAACATGTATTTAAATGCATCATGTCCCCCCTTCTACTTCCACCCCTAAGCTTCCGACTCCCTTCATTTTTCAACAGAACTCAACTCACAAACAACTCTCTCTTCCTCTTTCTTAATTAAAATTTAAAATAAGAAAACAAAACAAGTTAGAACTCCCATCTTCCTGTCTCTCCTACACAACAGTACACACAAGCTAAACAGCCAAACACATGAATCTAATGCACAAGTTCCTCTCATGATCTGCTCTCCTTCTCTTCCTTTGCCTGGTTGTTTTTCCGACGACATATGCCCGTCTACTCGTACCGAAAAAGGAAGATCAGCAAAACAATCCAACCTTAGGAGTTTCATCTCCAAACATAGAGCACAAAGACTCCATAGATGTAAGCCTCTTATAGAAAGTTATTGTATCTTCAAGTTAGAAGTTTATTTGCTAGTTTTAGAAATTTTTATCTAAATGCATGTCTTATTTCATATGGATTTCAGGAACTTATGGGATCAGAGATTTGCGACAACGGAGATGATGACTGCCTGAATAGAAGGCTACTTTCAGAAGCTCACTTAGATTACATTTACACTCAGCATCAACAACCATAATAATAGCTAATAAAGCTCAAATAATGGAGGGGTATCATTATGTAATTCGGTTTTTGAAAAATAATGTATACAAACAAAGACATCAAGCAAGCCAATTAATTTCTCCAAAATAAATAAATAAGCCAATTTATTTAGCATTATAAGAAAAAAATAGGTTACGGTTATTAAAATGTTGCTTGATAAACAATTAAACACATCCAGTAACTAAGCANGCTTGATAAATAATTAAACACATCCAGTAACTAAGCGAAAAACACCATATTTCTAAGCAACAAATACAGTAAACCACAAGACAACAAGCCAAGTGATGCGAAAAAATACTCAATATTAGCATAACCCTTGATTTTTGAACCAAAACCAACATAAGATACCACCTAGTTCGAAATTCTATTTAAACCTTAAACCTGAATCTAGCTTCTTTAAACTTTTAAAACGTAAGTGAACAAAGCAAATCCACAAAGGACCTTCAAGCAAACGGTCCAAACAGCATTGAAATCCTAAAATGTTTTCAAGCCAAAATAAATGAAAACATACACTGATAAGCATATAGAGTAACATAAGCCAAAATAAACAGCATTGTCTGAATTACAATTGTTTGCAAAAAAATAAAAAAATAAAAAGTTAGGGTTTTCAAGATACCAGTTTAGGGTTTTCGAAGGACCAAAAACAGAAGACGAAGACCGACGAGGAAGGTAGGAGACGGCTGAGGAACAAAAACAACAACAATTAAACATAAAAATCAGAATAAAAAATCATGAACAAAAACATGAACAATTGATTGTACTGCGAAAAGATCATGTAGTGCAACTTCACAAAAGGAACGGCTTATTGGGATGCTTCTCAAGTTTCATTAAATCTTAAGAGCTAAAGTCTAAATGTAGAGTATTGAACTGCGGAAAATAAACAGGACTCCTTTCAATGGGCAATCTCATATTAGTCTGCTGAATGAATAGAGTTCAGTTAGTAACAAAGTAGGGCAGTGAATCCTAACATTCATCCTCATAGAAATTCAAGCGAAAAGGTTTAATGACACGGCGAGTAGCAGAATAAAACAGATGTAGGGTAATGTTGTATAAATCAATTCTATTCATCAATTAATTACAAACTTATATTTTTAACCTCAATTTCTGATCTAAATTGTATGCAATCATATTCTATTTAATAGAACAAATTGAAACAAAAAAGCCCTAAAATTTCCAATAATCAAGAAACAACTACATCAAAAACCTAGAATTCTAACAAAACATAAATTTGTACTTGTACAATCAATTGTTGCACAGAAAGCTTTATACAAAAATTAATATAAAAATCAGAACAAAAAATTACCTAAACAACAACAATTGAAGACGAAGACCGACGAGGAAGGTAGGAGACGGCGACAGAAGAAGATAAGGGCGGCGAATAAGAATAGGCCGTTGTGGATGTTGAGGTCGCCGACGCCGTAGATAGACGGAAGAAAGACGTCGTGGAGTGTGAGTGTGAGTGTGAGTTCAGAGGGAGTTAGGTTTGTGAGTGTGAGTTCAGACGGAAGAATGAGGGAGTTAGGGTTGGTTTGAGTGTGAGTGTTTGAGAGAATGAAGAAAGACGGGAAAAAAGAAGGACAAGAAAAGAAAAACAAAGAAAAATAAAATAATAACAGTCTCAACGGAAAAAGAAAAGAAAAGGAAAAAAAAATCTACAGCACTTATTTACTGCGGTTAAAAACCGCAGCAAATAATCATATATAGCAGCAAAAAAAGTCATTTGCTGCGGTTACACAAGAACTGCAGCAAATAATACTCCTTATCAAAAATATCTATTTATTTGCTGCGGTTTTTATAAAACCCCAAAAAACCGCAGCAAATAAGGCGCAGCAAAATGTATTTTTTGTACTAGTGAACTATTCTAGAGGGATGGTTGAGAGAGTTTAATAAGTTGTTTGGGGCAGTTGAGTGTTCAGAAGAGCTTAAGGTGAACCATGTTGTTTACAATCTGAGAGGAGAAGCTGATCTATGGTGGTCACAAAATGAGGTTGTGATTAGGGCTTTGCCAGGGTTTAATTAGGATATTTTTTAGGAGCAAATCCGTAATAAGTTTTATCCTGTGTTCCTTCAAAAACAAAAAGATGAGGAGTTTCTAGAGCTTAAGATGGGAAGTATGTCTGTCACTGAGTACTACTCTAAGTTCATAGAATTGTCTAGGTCTACTCCCGAAGCCGTAGCAACTGAGAGGTTGAAGGCTAGTCGTTTTGAAAGAGGGTTACCCTTAGACCTTCAGTCATAATTAGTTGGAAAAATCATTGAATCTTTGGATGAGTTATATGGTAGAGCTGCACACCTGTTTGCCATAGACCTAAAGAAGAAGGAGGTATAGAAGGAAGGTGAGACGAGGGAGAAAAAGAAGGATGGTGGAGGAAACTTCAACCAACAGGGAAATCATGGTGGATTTAAGAAACCTCGTTTCAACAATAACTTCCAAGGTAATAAGGGAAACTTTGGGAAGCCTACTTCTGGAAATGAGAATAGAGCTCAAATGGCTAATAAAGGAGGGTGTGTGTACTTTTGCAAGAAGTGTCCTAACAATCACCCAGGAAAGGACTGTGCAGGGAACCCAGTAACTTGTCGATTGTGTAACAAACTTTGACACAGTGAGTATGAGTACTTCTCTAAGAACAAAGGAAAGGAGGGACAAAACTCTCAATCTAGGGGGAATTTAGCTGGGAGATAACAAAAGGGTTTCCAAGGAAATATGGGAGGAAAGGTGACGCCTCAAGCAGGAAATAGGAATGGGAGTGGATGGAGGAGGATAGACTAGGACCTCAAATATTGGAAAGCTGAATGTGATGGCTCGAAGTGAAGCTGATGCTAATAAGGATGTGATTACTGATACTTTTTCTATTCACTCTCTTCCTATTGAAGTTTTGTTCGATTCTGGTGTAACGTATTCTTTTGTATCCACTAAGATTATAGAAAAGCTAAAACCAGTGTTGGGAAATATAAATACAATAGATTTGTCAATAGTGCTACCCTCAGGTCAGGAGGTACAGTGTTCAAAGAGATTTCAGGATGTTCCTATTGAAATTGAGGGAGTGGAGTTTAAAGCTAACCTAATCGAGTTTGATTTAGGAGACTTAGAAGTGATCCTAGGGATAGATTGGTTGAGTAAGCATAAGGCTAAGATTCTATGTGAACCACAGAAGATCTCGTTAATAAGTAAGGGTAAGAAGGTGAGCTATTGGAGGGCAGGAAGACCAAAACACAAGATAGTATCAGTAATGAGGTTTGCTAGGTTTGTTAGGAGAGGTTTTCCCATTTACCTTTGTAGTGTGAGGGATGTGGATCACGTTGAGACTGCTAAGCCCGAGGATATTGAGGTAGTAAGGAACTTTCTTGACGTGTTTCCGGAAGAGATTCCGGGGATGCCACCTAAATGAGAAATTGACTTTATCATCGACTTGAAAGAGTAGTTACAAGAATTGAGTAGATACAGCACCTATTTCCAAAGCACCTTCTAGGATGGCACCTACAGAAATGAGTGAGTTGAAAGAGTAGTTACAAGAATTGTTGGAAAAAGGTTACATTAGGCCATATGCTTCACCTTGGGGAGCACCAGTAGTGTTTGCGAAGAAGAAAGATGGGAGTTTGAGGTTATGAAATGACTATAGGGAGTTGAATAAGGTGACAATAGAAAATAAGTATCCTTTACCGAGGATTGATGACTTGTTTGACCAATTAAAAGGAGCTACTGTATTTTCAAAGATTGATTTGAGGTCAGGATACCATCAATTTAGAATTGCTAATGAGGACATACTGAAAACAGCTTTTCGTACGAGGTATGGGCACTATGAGTTCACCGTTATGCCTTTTGGGTTAACCAATGCGCCAGCAATTTTCATGGATCTAATGAATAGGATTTTCCAACAATTTTTGGATAACTTTGTGGTTGTTTTTATTGATGACATCTTGGTCTACTCTAAGAGTAAAGAAGAACATGTGGAACATTTAAGGACAATCTTGATGACATTAAGGGAGAATGAATTGTATACTAAGTTCTCTTAATGTGAGTTCTGGTTGGAGAAAGTAGCATTTTTGGGGCATATTATGTCTAAAGAGGGGGTTGAAGTAGATCCGGCCAAGATTGAAGCAGTAAAGGAGTGGCCTACACCTAGAAGTTTCTTAGGGTTAGCAGGTTATTATAGGAGGTTTGTGAAGGAATTTTCGAGGATTGTTAAACCAATGATGTCGTGAAGAAAGACTGTAAGTTTGAGTGGAGTGATAAGTGCGAAGAGTCATTTCAGACCTTAAAGGAGAGTTTGACTACAGCTCCAGTGCTGACTTTGCCAGATGGAAGTGACTCCTATGATGTGTATAGTGATGCTTCTAAGAATGGTTTGGGATGTGTGTTAATGGAAAATAGAAAGGTGATTGCATATTCTTCAAGGCAAATGAAACCATACGAGGCAAACCACCCTACTCACGATCTTGAGTTAGCAACAATCGTGTTTGCTTTAAAAATATGGAGAAATTACTTATATGGGGTAAAGTGTAGGATATACACTGACCGCAAGAGTTTAAAGTACTTTTTCACTCAGAAAGATTTAAATATGAGACAAAGGAGATGGCTTGAGTTGCTCAAGGATTATGACTTAGATATCCAATACCATGAAGGGAAGGCCAATATGGTAGCAGATGCTTTAAGGTGTAAAACGAAACATGGAGTGAACACTTTGGTGGTTGCTAATGAGCTATGTAAGGATATAGAGTGATTGAGCTTAGAAATAGTGAAGGAGGGAGAGTTAGAGGGAATTCTTTGTAATCTTAGTATCCAACCAACAATATTTGAGGGAATTAAGAAGAACTAGGAAGGAGATGTGAAATTAGAAAAAATCAAGGAAAAGTTGAAAGCAGGAAAAGATGTGGACTTTCTGATCCATGAGGATGGAAGTTTAAGGTATAAAGGAAGATGGTGTGTACCACAGAAATCTGAGGATCTGAAACAAAGAATCGTGGAGGAGGGTCATAATGCCCCGTATTCAGTTCATCCTGGAGGTGATAAGCTGTATAAGGATTTAAAGAAGATGTATTAGAGGCCTAAGATGAAGAGAGAAGTGGCTGAATTTGTGAGCAAGTTTCTTACTTGTCAAAAGGAGATATTTGAGCATAAGAGACCACAAGGAGAGGTCCAACCACTTGAAATACTAGGATGGAAACGGGATTGCATATCAATATACTTTGTGACTTGCTTGCCAAAGTCGAGAAATCAAAATGATACCATATGGGTTGTGGTGGATAGGCTTACTAAGTCAGCGGTGTTTATACCCATGAAAGAGACTTGTAAAATGGAACAACTTGCAACGGCTTACATAAGACATGTTGTAAGGCTACATGGAGTCCCAAAGGATATCGTGTCAGATAGGGATTCTAGGTTTCTTTCGAAATTCTGAAAAAGTGTCCAGGAGAACTTTGGTACAACATTGAAGATGAGTACAACTTTCAATCCAGCAACTGATGGACAAACAGAGAGAACCATACAAACTTTAGAGGACATGCTAAGAGCTTGTGTAATGGATTTTCAAGGTAATTGGGAGGATCACTTAGATCTCATTGAGTTTTCATACAACAATAGCTACCATGCAATATTAGCATGGCACCTTTTGCGGCTTTGTATGGGAGGAAGTGTAGAAGCCCCATGTGTTGGGATGACATAAGTGAGACAGTGATTCTATGTCCTCTATTGATTGAAGAAACAACAGATAAAATAAGGGTAATACAACCAAAGATTCAGGCAACACAAGATAGTCAAATGTCCAATGCGGACCAAAACGCCAAGAAGTTGTGTTTGTAGTTGGCAATAAGGTGTTACTTGAGGTATCACCAATGAAGGGAGTAATGAGGTTCGGAAAGAAGGTTGGAAAAGTAGCCTATAAGTTAGCATTACTAATGGAGTTGAGCAAGGTTCACAATGTCTTTCATGTGTCTCAACTAAGGAAGTATGTTCCAGATGAGTCACATGTGTTACAGCCTGAAACAATAGAGTTAGACCAAAGTTTGACTTATGAAGAGAAGCCAATTAATGTCCTAGACAGTAAAGTCAGGGATACTTGTAGAAAAAGTGTCAAAATAGTGAAGGTGTTGTGGTCTAACCAAGAAACCGAAGAAGCTACTTGGGAAGCTGAAGATATGATGAGAGAAAAGTATCCAGAGTTATTTCAGGTTAGTAAGTAGAGTTACGGGGACGTAACTCGATTCCTAATGGGGGTAGAAAGCGACCTAATTTCCCGCGTTTGTACCCTCAATTTTGCAAGTTTTTACGAGTTTCTGCGACTTTTAAGTAGAAGTTTTATGTTTGTCTACTAAAAAAGTTGTCAAGTAAGTGTCTAAAGTCTACAACAACATAGTTAAAGTAAAAGTAGTCTCTATTCAAATTCCATACACTAATCTACACAAAGTTTCGAGACGAAACTTCTTTTAAGGGGGTAAACTGTAATACCCCATATTTTCACGTATTTTAAGGAAGTATTTTGGTATTTTATACGTGTAATTTTAATATTTTTATTGAAAAATTATGTTCAAGAAAAATATTAAATGGAAAAAATAATAATAATACAAAATAAGCTTTAATTAAATATAATTATTTGTGTTTATAAATAATATTTTATGTTTTATAAAATATTTTGAAAGGCTTCTAAAAATAGAATTTTTAAGAGTTTCCTAATTTATTTTAAGGCAAAGGCCTAAAGGTAATTTCCACTTTTTAGGATAAGTATGGGCTTTACCAAATCATACATTGGGGCCTATAAATACCCCTTAAAACCCAAATTTTAAGATTTCATCCCTCATAATTGTCATTAAGATTCCAAAATTTAGAGAGAGAAAGAGAGAAAAAAAAGGAGAAGGATTTCTGGAAAAAAAAAAAAAGAAAAAAAAACTGTAGTCGGTTTTACGAAGGAAAAAAAAATTTGCTTTGCTTTTCCACCGGAGCCCCTCCGGACTGCCGCCCTCGCCACCGTGGTCAGCCACCTCCTCCCCCTTTTCGGTATATTTTTTGAACTTATAAAAAAAATTCTTCTCTTTCTTTTTGACTCAATCTTGCAAATTCATGTTCATATTTATGTTTAATCATAATTTTATAAGTTTCAATCATGTTTAATGAAGTTATGATTTGTTTTAAAGCATGAATTAATGTGTTGTTCATGAAATTTTAAATTAGGGTTCATAAAGTTATGAAAGTTTTGATTTTTATGAGTTTTTATGATTTAAACTTCAATATTATGATCATGAATTGTTGTTGTGTGAATTTATGATGATTTTATGAAGTTTGGATTGATTTTTAAAGGCTTTAAACATGAAATAAATTGCTGTCCAAATTTTGTAGTCATGAAATTCAATAGAATAAATATTATGCACATGTTTTGGCTTATGAAAAAGTATTCTAAAGCATAGTTTGGTTTCATAATGATGTTAGTAGATTGTAAAAGAGTTTTGCCATGAATTTATGATGCTTTTATGAGTTTTCAATGAGTTTAAAGTTAATTAATAAATTTGAAAATTTTATAAAAATAAGTTAAAATAAGTTTTAAGTGTTCATATTATGCTAGTATGATCACATATTAATTCTATGATGTTAATTTTTAGTATGTTTCATGAAGTTTAAAAGTGATTTTAAGCATGTTTAACATGCTGTCCAAATTTTATAAAGTGAATAATTAGGCTTTTAAAGTATGTAATTAGCAAGAATTGATCATATAAATTAAGTAATACATTGTATGATTGATTTATATTGTTTTTGAAGTTTTTCAAGGAGTTTGGATAATTTTAAATTGTTGTCCACTTTCCTAAAGTGACATAAAGTTTATGTTGAGGTTTTATAAAGTATAAATAAGTCTCGAAAACCAAGTAATCTTGCAATAGAAAAATTAAAGTGTAGTATGGAACTAAATAGAGACCATATAAGGAATGTTTTGGATAAGTTTCCAATATATAAGTTAGTTTAGAGTTGTTGTAGAACTTAGTCAACAAGGTTTTAATTTAGTTTCGGTTTTCTTTATGTAGAAGACTTTGAATTAGTCAACTTTTAGAAGTTGTGGCGGAGCACCACTAACTCACAAGGTACGTAAGTACTAAAGGCAAACATAAGAATTAGAATTCATGCTTGGATGATCCTTTATGCTATAAAATATTGTTGTGCTTGTTTGAATCATGAATTGATGTGCATGACAAGGTTTATTAGAAGCATGTTGTTATATTATTGCTGACATTTTATGTTGATTAGCAATATAAATTTTATAAGGTTGAATTGGAATGTTATGATCAGTTTAATTTGGCCAATAGTTTATTAATAAAGAAAAGATGTTATTTTAAAGTTGGTTAGTTACTTAATCAACAAGAAAGGTAGTTGTGAATTTTTATTCACATGATTAGAAGAAGTTTATGAGCAAATATTTTATACATGTTGCCACTCACAGTTTAATGTCTGGTCAAGGAGAAAGTAAATATTTAGCCACTCACAGTTAACATGTGGTAAAAGAAGTTCAGTTTAATTAAAGGACACACATGAGATTATCTTTGAAACACTTTAAATTGAAGATAATTAATATGGCTTGGTTGATTTGATGCATGTTTTTATGTGATCCATAACACACATGTGAGCCATAACATATTAATAAACCGGTTAATCACGTAAAGTGTAGGAGGATTTGCATCAAAACTCTTGGAACGTATATACCTTGAGTATGAACAATGGGGGGAGTCGTAAGGAACAGTGATCCATGACTTCTAATTGAAGTACAAGACGTTGTACTCTTTTATATTTCTAATGCTTGTGAATTCCGTCACTTTATGTGACATACGTAATACCTTCTTGGAGGTTCTCCTAAGTTGGTGCCCAATAGGGCGATTTTAAAGGAAAGGAAACCCGTTCGATGCAAAATCCAAAAGTTTAAATATAATAATTAATTTGTTGAGTCTATGCACAGGTGAAAGGTTGTCAAAGGTAAGTTGTGTGTATGTTTTAGTTCATGTTGTTTTGTTGTATAGTCTTCAGCAGTTATGTACTCAGCTTTGCTGGCTGTTTGTTTTGTGTGCATGGCTTTGTCTTAGACTTGGCCCTAAAATGACCCACTTGTTGGTGAGTAGTTGTCTAGAATAAGAAAAGCTACAGGTGCAAGTGGGCATGAGTCATTTCATGCTGGGCTGGAGTGAGAACGCTTGTTGTGTTGTTTTGTAGTTTTATTTTTATTGCTTATGAAGTTCTAACTTTTATTTGAATTTTGTTTTATTTCTAAAGATTTTATTTTTGGTTTTTAAGGGCCATTAAAATGGTTCCGAAGTGTAATAAAGTTTTAAGTTGGGTTTTATTTTGGATGTTGATTTGAATTTAGATTTGAGACTTGTTTGAACTTTAGTTTTAAATTGGTTTTGTTTTTTAAGACTTTCGCTGTAGTACATTGATAAATGACTTTGCCGTTATCACGGTGGCGGTAATACTTTAGTTTTTCTGTTATTAGAAGTTTTAAAAATTATAATTAATATTTATAATGTGTTCCGGAAAAATATCAAGTTGGAAGTTAGAAAATTCCAGGGTGTTACATACATGGTATTGGGTATCTAAATCATAATCCTTTATCAATTCAAGCCATCTCCTTTGTCGCATGCTCAAATCCTTTTGAGTAAAAATGTACTTTAAGCTTTTGTGGTGTGTGTAGATTCTATACTTCACTCCATACAAGTAGTGCCTCCATGTCTTCAAAGCAAACATGATCGTCGCTAGCTCAAGATCGTGGGTGGGATAGTTGCTTCGTATGGCTTCAATTGTCTTGAAGCATACGCAATCAACTTTCTATTTTGCATTAAGACACATCTCAAACCATTTTTGGAAGCATCACTATACACGTCAATAAGAATGACTCCCTTCTGGCAAAGTCAGCACTGAAGTCGTAGTCAAACGCTCCTTTAAGGTTTGAAATGCCTCCTCACACTTATCACTCCAAACAAACTTACAGTCTTTCTTCATTAACACCGTTATCGGCCTAGCGATCCTCGAAAAGTCCTTCACAAACCTCCTGTAATACCCTGCTAAACCCAAGAAACTCCATACATCCGTCACTTTCTTAGGTGTATGCCACGCTTTCACTACTTCGATCTTGGCTGGATCTACTTCAACTCCCTCTTTTGACACAAAATGTCCCAAAAATGCGACTTTCTCCAACCACAATTCACATTTCGAGAATTTAGCATACAACTTATTCTCACTTAGTGTCATCAAAATTGTCCTCAGATGCTCCACATTCTCTTCCATACTCTTAGAGTACACCAAAATGTCATCAATAAACACTATCACAAACTTATCCAAAAACCATTGAAAGATCCTATTCATTAAGTCCTTGAAAATTGTTGGCTCATTCGTTAACCTAAAAGGCATAAAAGTGAACTCATAATGCCCATACCTCGTACGAAAAGTCGTTTTTGGTATGTCCTTATTAGCAATTCTCAGTTGATGGTATCCTGACCTCAAATCAATCTTTGAAAACATAGTAGCTCCTTTCAATTGATCAAACAAGTCATCAATCCTCGGTAAAGGATACTTGTTCTTGATCGTCACCTTATACAACTCCCTATAGTCAAAACATAGCCTCAAACTCCCGTCTTTCTTATTTACAAACAGCACTGGATCTCCCCAAGGTGAAGCACTGGGCCTAATGTAACCTTTCTCCAACAAATCTTGTAACTGCTCTTTCAACTCACTCATTTCCGCAGGTGCCATCCTATATGGTGCTTTGTAAATAGGTGTTTTCCCTTGAACTAAGTCTATAATGAAGTCGATCTCTTGCTTCGGTGGCATTCCCAGAAACTCTTCCGGAAACACATCTAGGAAATCCGTCACTACCTTAATGTCCTCGAGCTTAGAAAACTCGACATGCTCTACATCCCTCAAACTATAAAAGTAAATTGGAAAACCTCTCTTTACATACCTAGCAAACCTAATTACTAACACTATTTTGTTGTTTCTTGGCCTTTCTGCCCTCCAATAGCTCACTTTCTTGCCCTTATTAACCAACGAGATTTTTTGCGGCTCACACAAAATCTCAGCCTTGTGTTCACTTAACCAATCCATCCTCAGAATCACTTCCAAGTCACCCAAATCAAACTCAATTAAGTTAGCCTTAAACTCCACTCCCTCAATCTCAATTGGTTCATCCAAAAAACCCCTTGAACACTTTACTTCTTTTCCTGATGGCAACATAATTGACATATCTATTGTATCTACCCTTCCCTAAACAGACATTTACTTTTCCAAAATCTTAGTGGATACAAAAGAATACCAGAATCAAACAAAACTTTAACAGGAAGAGAGTGAATAGAGAAAGTACCAGTAATCATATCCTTACTAGCATCCGCTTCACTTCGAGCCGTCACATTTATCTTTCCAGTATTCAAGGCCTTAGTCTGTCCTCCTCCATTTCTAGTTCAATTCCTATTCCCAGCTTGTTGCATTGCTTTTCCTCCCATGTTTCCTTAGAAACCCTTCTGTTGAACTCTAGTTAAATTCCCTTTGAATCGAGACCCTTGTCCTTCTTTTCCCTTGCCCTTAGGGAAGCACTTATACTCACGGTGTCCAAGTTTGTTGCACAACCGACAAGTCACTGGGTTCCCAGCACAGTCCTTGCCTTGGTGATTGTTAGGAAATTTCTTGCAGATGTACACATGACCACCTTGATTAGCCGTCTGTACTCTATTCCCATTTCCATTAGCTGGCTTCCCAAAGTTTCCCTTATTTCCTTAAAAAGTGTTGTTGAACGAGGCTTCTTAAATCCACCATAACTCCCCGGTTGGTTAAAGCTTCCTCCACCATCCTTTCTTTTCTCCCTCGTCTCACCTTCTTTCAGCATCTCCTTCTTCTTCTGGTCTAGGGCATACAAATCTGCAGCTCTACTATACAACTCATCCAAGGAATCAAAGACTTGCCCGGCTAGTTGCAACTGAATGTCCATGGGCAACCTTCTCTCAAAACGACTAGCCTTCAGCTTCTCCGTTGCCACAGCCTCCTTAGCAAACCTAGAAAACTCGATAAACTTCGAGTAATACTCATTAAAAAACATACTCCCCATCTTAAGCTCAAGAAACTCATCAGCTTTCTGTTTTTGAAGGAATACAGGGTAAAACTTGTTGCGAATCTGCTCTTGAAACACAGTCCAATCGAAACCTGGTAAAGACCTAATCACAGCTTCATTCTATGACAACCAAAGATCAGCTTCTCCTCTTAGATAGTAAACTGCATGGTTTACCTTAAACTCTTCTGGACACTCAACTGCCCCAAATAGCTTGTTATACTCTCTCACCCATCCCTCTAAAACAGTTGGATTGGGTTCTCATTGGTTAGTAGGCGGCTTACTTTGAGCAATTTTCTTGAAAAGTACCCTAGCAGGGTCACCTCCATTACCATTTCCTGTAACAGCTAAATGTTCAGCCACAGTATCTAATTGCCTTACTACATCATTCAGCAGATTGCTTTTACGTTCAGCCATCCTATTTCTCCTGTTGAGGGAAAAGACCTTTATATTAAACTATGTCTAGTTCTAAGTTAGAACGACACAAACATATAACATAATATAAAAACATTTTCTCACTTCGTCTCACAAAAGAAATATCCATACTTTTAGAGCAAATGATTCACTTAGTTTTGATTGTTTATACAACCATCCAATATAATTAAAATTTCCCTTGGTTTTTCTCTACTCAAGACATCATTTCAGAAGAAACTGGCTCACTTATTCCATTATTTTAATAATGATTCTTAAATGCTTAGTTTCTTAAAAGTTCCTTATGGCTTATTGCCACTTATTCGCAAAGAAAATAACAATCTAAGATGTCCAACATCCTAAACATCACCAATACTAGACATTATTAATATAGACTAAACTCATATTCATAACAAAACTTCTAAACATTAACATTATCCTGCTTGTCCTTAGACACCACATATTTCTCAGGTATGAACTCGGGATCTTCTTTAACATCATCTTCCAAATCCTCCTCAACATCTTTATCCATGTCTTCTTCGCAATTAGGTTCATTTTCTTCTTCTTCAGAATCAGTCACTAAGTCCACATACACTGGAATCACTGGATTTGGATTCTCAATCTCATAACATGAACTATCCTTCGACATATAGCTTTGAGAACCTGAAGTAGCTTCATTTTCACTCATTACATCATTCTCTTGATCACTTGGGACTGGTGTGGGTGGAGTCTCCTCACCTGCATTCGACTTCAGAAATTCTTGCTCCTTCTTTGCAATGTAATCTTCCAAGTACCTCCAATCATAAACCCATTGACCATTTTGATCCTTATACTTAGTGTAGTTTGGAATTCCTCTAATAAAATGAAAGTCACTAAACTTCACCTTGATTTCCAAATAAGGTGAAAGATTTAGCAAGCAATTAACAATTAAAGCCGGAACATGATTGGGTTGTTCCCCTTTTGTAACTTCTACACTGAACTCATGTATGAACAGTAGAAACGAATATTCCATACATATAGAGGTGGACTCTCATAATCCTTCTTTTCCAAAGTTCACATCTGAGTTTCCTCACTAGGCATATTATCCACCATCTTGCAACGACACTTAAAACTAATGGGTCATTCTTCGCCCACAACAAAACCAAGCTAAACAGTTCCACAAAAAAAAAAACTTTGGTGGCTAACATACAATTTCCTCTACACATAACTATCCATATAAGAACCACTTCAAAATATGTACTTAAACGAATGAAGGAAAAGAAATAAAGTCTATCCTACATGCCCAAACTTCCTATTCAATCTCACCAAATGACATGAAAGCAATAACACATAATACATACTTGAATTCCTTGCATACCTACACATGTAAGTGATTTTAAAACTTTTTATTTTTCAAAACTTCCTATTTTCAGAAATTACTATTTTTGGAAAAATTCCCATTTCTAATAGATTTCTAAAATAAGAAATCCCTATTTCCAAAATAAAACTTCATATGAATATAAGGCCGCCATTCACATTAGGTTATTGGTGGTTTTGCCTATGAGTTTTTCCCACTGCATTTGCTAGGGTTTTCTCATTTCATGCACTTTTCATTTTACTTTCATTTTAGTCTTCATTTCTTTTTTATCATCATTTTCATCTAAAAACGCATGGAGATTCATTTCTTGAAGGTTTCTTGATTTAAAGATTAAATCTTGAAAGAGTTCATGAAAATTGTTCTCGTGTCTTGAAGAATTACACAAATTGGGAAGATATGGAATGGCGAGATTTTTGACGATCTTCAACAGATTTGGGTGGCATTAGATTTTCTTTATTTTAGTTGTATTTTATGATGATTATCTTTTTTTAAGTTTGTTAGATAGTTTGTTAGGATTAAATCTTAGTTTGTTAAGATTCTAGGCAAGTTGTTAGGATATAGATCTAGTTGTGCATGTGGATTGGATTTGCGAGTTGGCCAGATTTCCTCAGGGCAAGTAGGATGATTTTTCACGTGTAACTTGCTAGTTTAGGATTTTATTTTGTTTAGTATATTATTTGACTTTGAATTGGAGACTTGTTCCACTCTTAGTCTTATAAATACCCTTGTTATGAGTCAATAAAAAAAAAAAAAAGCAAAGTTAAATTTTGAGAAAAATTGAAGCGTTGCTTTGTGGGTGTTTCCCTTAGACTTTGACTTTTGCGATTGTGAATTTCGACCACACTTGGTTGCGATAAAGAGTGTTTCTATCTATCTTTGTTACTTAATTGATCATAAACAAAATAAATCTACCTAAAGAGAGGAGAATTGCGTGAGTTCGAACGAAAAATCCTCCCCAAATTCGAACAACTTTCATTCCCCAACGAACATAAACAACTTTGTGATTTCTAATTCCTTTTAAGGGCTTAAAATGTACATCGAATTGGCGCTAGAAGGAGGGTGGGCAACAAAGATCTTTGGAGTATTCTTTGAAGATGACGAGTGCACAAGACCAATTGGGTTCCACACTAGCACGTTTGGAGAAAACTGAAGAAACTAATGCTAGCTATGCAGATCATATTATTCGTCTCCATACAAGTTGAAAATCTAAAACTTACAAAAAATCCAAAGGAGGAGTTGGTTAAAATTTTGGATCTTCCTGAATTCAATTGATTGAAGGATGCTCAAGCATATTTTAATTAGGAGAGAAGAATTGAAAGGTACTTCCATCATAAATCCATGGATGAAACTACTCGTTTTTCTCATGCCATATTGAAGCTTACAGATTATGCATCAGATTGGTTTGATAACTTTCAAAACCAACGAGTGAAAGATGGCAAAGAAGAAATTCAAACTTGGAGTGAATTAAAGAACAAGATGCGCAAGAGGTGTTCCTAGATCATAAAAACATGAACTTTACCTAAAGCTTAATACTTTGCGTCAAAATCACTTTACAATTGAAGAATATGTGAAGGAGTTCGAAAGATTATATTTGGCATGTGTTCTTAAGGAAGATGAAGATCGGAAATCTGCTAAATTGTTGATTGGCATGCACAAAAATATATCTAATATGGTTGAATTGCAAAATTATTCTACTTTTGATGATTTGTGTCAACTAGCAATTAAATTGGAAATGCAGATCAATGACCAAATGGCAGCTAGGAATCAACGAACACCATATTCACTCCTATGCAGGATTCATCAAAAGTGGCTAAGGAATTAGAGTTTACTAATAAAAGTGGTTCAACAACAGCTAGTGAATCTAGTGCAACCAAACTGGAAAATCTCACTCTTGGGCAGTTGGCTATGAAGGATAAGATTTGTTTTAAGTGTAAAGGTGGAGGGCATATTGCATCTAATTATCCAACTAGAACTTTAATCACTTTTGAATAACATCATGCACTCTTAAGCACTATGTTGGAGGAAGAGGAGCAAAAACTAAAGAAGTTGCAAGAGCAAGAACAAATCGAAAATGAGTTTGAAGGGCCAACTTATCAACCAGCTCCTGATAAAGATGTTTTGGTGACTAGAAGTGTCCCACATGCCTCACAAATTCACGTTCCTTATGGAGAACAAAGAGAAAATCTTTTCCGCACTCGTTGCTTGGTGAATGAACGAATTTGCACAATGATTATAGATAGTGGATCTTGCACTAACATTGCTTCTGTAAAGATGGTGTATACTTTAGGCTTGAAACAACGATACCATCCAAGACCTTATAAGCTTAATTGGGTGACTAGTGATGGCGAACTACAAGTGAAGAAACAAGCACTTGTTAATTTCGAGCTTGAAAGTTCAAGGATGAGATATGGTGTGATGTCTTGCCTATTGATGCGTGTGCTTTACTCTTAGGACGACCATGGCAATGGGATAATGATGCTATACATCTATGCAAGAAGAATATCTATACTGTTGATTATGGTGGAAAGAGAGTAGGGTTTGAAGCATTACCTCCAAAAGAACGAATAGGTACAAGCCACGAAACAACAAAAGAGGAAGGCAATGTCTATATTACTACTTCCGACAATAAGGAGTTGAGTAAAAAGGAACGAAAGGCTATAAGGTGTGAAAGATTGCTTAATGTTCGAAGCAAACCAAATTTTGGTGTTGGTGAATATGTTTGGCTTTCATTGAGTGCTCATAAGGTCTATAAAAAAAAATTTAAGGAGAAAGGAGACATGGAGAAGGGCCATTCAAGGTGGTGTATCATGAAAATTTTGAAACTTATCAAGTCTTGCTTGGTCAAGGGGTGTGGCTTCCATCCCTGTGGATGATCTGGTTCCTTGCTTTGACAACACTTGAGACAAGTGTTTTCTTAATAGGGGGAGTGTGATGTGAATATAAGGCTGCCATTCACATCAGGGTTATTGGTGGTTTTGCCTATGGGTTTTTCCCACTACATTTGCTAGGGTTTTCTCATTTCAGGCACTTTTCATTTTAGTCTTCATTTCTTTTCTATCATCATTCTAGTCTAAAAATGCATGGATATTCATTACTTGAAGGTTTCTTGATTCAAAGATTAAATCTTGAAAGAGTTCTTGAAAATTGTTCTCATTTCTAGAAGAATTGCACAAATTGGGAAGATATGAAATGGTGATTTTTTGACGATCTTCAACAGATTTGGGTGACATTAGGTTTTCTTGATTTTAGTTGTATTTTATGATGATTATCTTGTTTTACGTTTGTTAGATAGTTTGTTAGGATTTAATCTTAGTTTGTTAAGATTTTAGGAAAGTTGTTAGGATATTGATCTAGTTGTGCAAGTGGATTGTGCAAGTGGATTGTGCAAATGGATTAGATGTGTGAGTTGGCCGGATTTCCTAAGGGTAAGTGGGATGATTTTTCACGTGTAACTTGCTAGTTTAGGAAATTATTTTGTTTAGGGTATTATTTGACTTTGAATTGGAGACGTGTTCCACTCTTAGTCTTATAAATACCTTTGTTATGAGTCAATAAAAAGCATAGTTGAATTTTGAGAAAAATTGAAGCGTTGCTTTGTGGGTGTTTCCCTTAGACTTTCACTTTTGCGATTGTGAATTTCAACCACATTCGGTTGCGATCAAGAGTGTTTCTATCTATCTTTGTTACTAACTTGATCATTAAAAAAAAAAAATAAGTCTACCTAAAGAGAGGAGAATTGCGTGAGTTTGAGCAAAAAATCCTCCCTAAATTCGAACAACTTTCATTGCACAACAAACATAAACAACTTTGTGAGTTCTAATTCCTTTTAAGGGCTTAATATTCACTTCAAAACTTAGGGTACCCCCAAAAATAAAATTCTATTTTATTTCGAAAATTAAGCTCTGATAAACACTTTGTAACACTCTGGAATTTCCAAACCTCATTCTCTAGATTTTCTAGAAATATAATATAGATATAATAAAGAATAATAATGATTAAAGCTCCTAATTAACTAAGAAAAACCAAAGTATAACTGCCACCGTGATCACGACTAAGGCTTTATCAAAGTACTATAGCAGAAGTCTTTAAAATAAACCAAATTAAAACTCAATGTAAAACTTGAAATAACCTCAAAAGCAAACCAAAGTAAAAACCAAAAGACCGTCTTAACGACCCTTCAAAACCAAACAAACTTTAAACATCAAAAACAAAAGTCAAAATCAAACAATAAATAACTAATAAGTCCACAAAACTAAGAAAACTACAATGCAAGCGCTCACACTACAACCCAGCATAATTGACTATGCCCACCTGTACCTGTAGCTTTCTCTTATTCTAGACAACTACTCGCCATCAAAATGGCTCATCGTAGGGCCAAGTGAAAGACAAAGCCATGCACACAAACACACACAATCAGCAAAGGTGAGTACATAAATACCAAAGACTATACATAACATATTTAATATTAAAATAAAAGAAAAGTATAACACATATACTTCTTACCGTTGACATCTCTCATCTGTGCATAGACTCAACTCATATAAATTATTCATTATACTTATACTTTGGATTTCGCATCGAACGGGTTTCCTCTCCTTTAAAATCTCCCTATTGGGCACCAACTTGGGAGCACCTCCAAGAAGGTATTACTTATGTCACATATAGCGAAGGAATTCCAACGCATTTAAAATATAAAAGAGTACAGCGTCTTGTACTCCAATTAGAAGTCATAGATCACTATTCCATACGACTCCCCCCATTGTTCATACTCAAGGTATATACATTCCAACAGTTTTGGTGCGAATCCTCTTTCACTTTATGTGATTAACCAGTTTAACAATATAATGACTCCCACTTAAAATCACATAGAAGCATGCATAGAATTAAACAAACCATATTAATTATCTTGGATTTAAAGTGATTCTAAAAATAATTGTGTGTGTCCTTTAATTAAACTAAACTTCCTTTACCACACATTAACTGTGAGCGGCTAGCTATTTATCTTTCTTGACCACACATTAAACTGTGAGTGGCTATGTAAATATTTGCTCATTAAACTTATATTAAACATGTGAGTAAAAATTCACTAGCTACCCTTCTTGTTGATTAAGTAACTAATCAACTTAACTAAATTCCTTTTTCTTCTTCATTAACTATTGGCCAACTTTAGTAATAACTTGAACATTCCAATTACTCATGATATAATTATCAATACTATAAAGGTGAATGTCAAAACAATATAAAAAACATACTTTCATATTCACATACATAACATGTAAGATCAACAACCAAGCATGAATTCTACTTTTACTTTCGCCTTTAGTACCTACGTACCTAGTGTAGTAGTGGTGATCCACCATAACTTCTAAAAGTCAACTAACTCGAATTCTCCTATATAGAGAAAACCGAAACTAAATTAAAACCTTGTTGACCAACTTCTACAACAACTCTAAACAAACTTTTTATATTGGAAACTTGTCCAAAACCTTCCCTATATAGTCTCTTTTCAATTCCATATGTTATTTTAATTTTTCTTTCGCAAAACACTTGATTTTCGGTAATTTTCCAAAAATGGCAGCTTCATAAAATTACTTAAAAACACTTTAAACCCCTTTTAAACATCATATTTTGATCATAAAACACTATAGTCATGTCCTAAGATCATCATACAATATTTTGATGCATTAAAAATAATTATAACTAATTATGTCACATGCTACTATTTTTATTAGCCATAAACATGTGTTAATAAAAATTTACAGCTTTATTTATTTATTCAAAACTCATCAAAACATCATAAATCAAGAATAAAACTCTTTTAAAATCTAATACCATCATTATACATTTAATCTATGCTTTAAAATAATTTTTCATGAAATAAAACATGTTTATAATACATTTACTATTAATTTCATAACCTTAAAAATTTGACAGCAATATTAAACAACTTTAAAACCCTTAAAAACAAATCTAAACTTCATAAAATCATCACAAATTCATACTACAACAATTTATGATCATAATATAAATGTTTAGATCATTAAAAGCCATAAAACTACAAATTTCATGATTTCAGAAACCCTAACTTAAAATTTCATGAACAACTTTATAAATTTATACTTTAAACATAATCATAACTTTATAAATCATGATTAGAATCATAAAAACATGATTAAACATAATTATAAACATAAATGTGTACATAATTGAATTAAGAAGAAAAGAGGAGAAAAGTTTTTTTCTAAAGTTAGAAATACACCAAACAACGGGAGGAAGAGGGTGGTGGCCGGCGAGGTGGCGCACAGTGGCAGGGGCGGCGCACAAGGGGGGACGCCGGCGAGGAAGGTGACAAAGGGGATGAGAAGCGACGAAGAAACTTTTTTCTTTTTCTCCTTTTTCCGGAATTTCAAACAAGAAATTTTTTTTCATTTGTTTTTTTTTTTTTTTTGAAATCCTAATTCACTAATTTCAAAATAAATCTGAAAATTTCTAATTAAAGGGTATTTATAGGCCCAAAGTAGGTTTTGGTGCAATTACATAAATACCCTTAATGTTTGAAATTACTTTTGTGCCCTTGTTTTAATACAATTTAGGAAATTTAAAATTTCTATTTTTCTAAACTTATTAAAATATTTAATAAAACTCAAAGTGACATGAAATATAATTTATTAACTTTAGAAAACATAAAATAATTATTTTAATTATCAATTAATTTAAATTCCTTTCTTTAATATATCTATTAAACTTAAATTCTCAATAAAAATACTGAAAACATACACATAAATTACAAAAATAACTTCTTAAAATAAGTGAAAATATGTGATATTACATAGGAGATTAAAGATGAAAGAGAAGGCATTAGCAGAAGAAGAAAGAAGAGCAAGGTCGTTCACGTGAGAACATGTGAGGAGAGCCAGTGAAATCACTGTCCGAAAGCTGATGTAATTTCTGTAATCAAATAGTCAGCTTAAATTATTCTCCATCAATTCGACAAAAAATAAATTTTGAATTTTGAATTTTGATGTTGAGAAATCAAAGCTAACTTGGTTATCAAAATATCAATCATCAAAACAATGAAACGCAAGTATAATTACACACGAATGTAGCCCCCCTAACCACCATTGCCAACACTCTCCTTCTCCTTCGCCGCCCCCAACTCTCCTCCACGCCATCGACCCTTCTCAAGAAACAATGCCTTCCCAAACAAAACCAAAACTCACAAAAAAGTATAGGAAAACAAAATAAATTTATTATTGAATAAAAAAAAGGAAATAGCATTAGAAAATGATAAGCTTAAATGTTCTTTGCACCCACACTATACTTTCATTTCTTTCAATTGTAGTAGCACTCGAACATTATAGCAATTTAGGGGAGAATACATTTAAAAATAAATAAAATAAAAAGGAAGTAGCTAGCATTGAAGGCCCTAAAACAATAATACAGCACACAAGGTGAAAAAACCTGATTAGTATTCGTAAAATAGAACTTAAAAAGAAAGTTTAAACTCTAAAATAGTAAGCCAGAAAATCGAAATCAATTTCAGAATGAAACCCCCAAAAATCAAAACCTTAAAACCCCAAAATCTTCAAAAGTGTTTTACATAGGAACCCCAAAACATAAATTAGTCAAAAATTGAATTAGAACCCCAAAACAAACTTAAACCCTGGAACATCGAATTCAAACCAGAAAAAACCCCTGAAAAAAATCAAACCCTAACCAATCAAAATCAAATTCAAACCCTAGAAAATCAAATTCACGTACCCAAAAGGTCGACACTTCAACACGCAACAAAAACTGTAGCGCAAAGCCCTAAACTAAACCTAATTAACGAACACTTGGATGGATCAAGCAACAAAAAAAAAATGATGACCTTGTAGCAAATCTGCTCAAATAGACTCCAATACCCATTGATCCAACAGTCGAAGAAACCCAACAAAACACCTCCTTCTCTGAGATCCAAGGGTCGCCATGAGTAATTAATGGCCCTGATGTTGCTCGTGCTAGGGTCGCAAGGATCTGGTGAAAGATAGGGATGGAAATTATAGGAGAGGGGGAGTTTACACAAGAAATTTGGAGATTAAAGGAAGTGCACGTCAGCTACATGTGAAGGATATAGTACTTTTGCTGTTTGAGGCCGACGTGGACCAATGATGTTGCTGCACTATTCTTTCAATAGTGATTTTCTATCCTCACATTTTAAGGTACAAGGATACATATTCATATGAGATCTTATTTGGTTCGTCATGACGTGTACTTTTTAATTTTTATAATTTTTGCTTATACATAGTTATAGATATTCACGTTTTATGTTAAATCTATATATGCGTATATATAAAGATTTTTTTTTTCTTTACATAGGATAAATAAACATAATCTTTTTAATTGTTTTGGAAAAATATGCATACTTATTTTTTTTTCAAAAATAGCTTATCCTATGTAGCGCTATAAAAACTCTCCAAAAAGCCTATATATATATATATATATATATATATAGAGAGAGAGAGAGAGAGAGAGAGAGAGGATCCACTAAAAACCTTAAGTTTGCTGAAAACCGTGAAAACCACAAAAAAAGGGGTACATATAAGATTTAAAGCGGTACATATTAAGATTAAAGTGGTATAGGTACATTTACAACAATTTTTTTATTATTTATGAAAATGTCATCAATGAAGTACGTGTACCCTTTATACCTCTATTGTACCCTTTTTTTGTGGTTTTCATGGTGAAAACAGTTTTTTTCCCTTCAACTAGGTATTTAACCCTTTGGGTTTTTCATGGAAAGAAGGTTTTTAATGAGGTAGTGCAGATGTGAAAAATGTTTTACTTTTTCCCTTAGATATGGCTTTTCCCGCAAGGGTTTCCATAAGCAAGGTTTTCAACAAAGCAACTCCACTTAGCTCCACTCAGCTCGAGCCAAAGGTCAAATAATAATTGTTCAAGGGGGAGTATTGTGAAACATGGACTAGTGAACAAATTATTATTTATGGCAAATATTGGTGCACATGCAAAATATATACTTCCTCCGTTCCTAAATATTTGATACGTTTGAAATTTTGACACTATTCATCAGATGGGAGAATCGTTTATATTACTTTAAATATATAAAACATAGAGTTTTTCTAAGTTATGCCCTCGTGGTTTTTATTTTTCTAAAGTGTACCCTAAGCTTTTTTTCATCACTTGCACCCCTAAGCTAATCACTTTAATTAGTTGTAGCTTTTTTATTAATTATTGTTGATAGACATTAGAGATTAACTATTATTTATTTAATTTTTTTTTTAATTCTTAATGTTGCTTAAAAAAATTAAATAAAAGGGGTACTCATCCAATTTAATCTGCTCGTCCATCTCTTTTCTCTGGTCATCTATCCTCCTCCTTCCTCAATTGCTAATCTCCATCATCTAAGATCATCCAATTTTTTTCTTCATCCCTAACCTTCTACCTGCTAGTACTTCAATTATTCATTCTCAAACTTCTACTTATATATTCGTGCTGCTCATGTTTCAATTATTCAACTCAAAACTCTGATTTGCTCTTATTTCATGAATTCATTGTTTTGATCTACTTCAATTGCACCAAATATCATTGTTGGCATGTAAATCAATTTATTTATCAAATTTGACTTTTTTTCTATGGAAAATTAAATCAGTTTTGGGTTAATTTCATTAAATTAGTTTTGGATTAATTCTTGTAAATCAGCTATGTGTAAAATTAAAGAAAATTTACTGTTTTGAGCATTAATCAACTGTTTTGAGATAATTTTCGTATAATATGACTTATGGCTCTTGATTTTTGAAAAATTAAGCATTGGGATTTTCAGTGTTTTCACAATTTAGTTTTAGCTAGATCTTTTGGTCAGTGGCGGAGCCACGTGTAGTCATCGTGATGCACGTGCACCACCTTTCCTTAAAAAAACGGGGGTTTTTCTACAAGGTGCCTCTAAGGTATTGGGTTTTCAACGTTGTATTTTCCCAAATTAAATCTTCCATATGGTGCCCCTAAAGTTTATTAAGTTACTAATCTATGGCATTTTCGTTAAAAATGTCACGATTTTAATCTCAATCTGGTGGCTCACGCCCGTGGCCCATATTATTCCATTTTTCCTTGTAGTTAACGAGCACTATGAGCATTACGCACCATGTAGAAAAATCCAAAAATAATGATTGGGTTTTCTACGTTGTATTTTCCCAAATTAAATCTTCCATATGGTGCCCCTAAAGTTTATTAAGTTACTAATCTATGGCATTTTCGTTAAAAATGTCACGATTTTAATCTCAATCTGGTGGCTCACGCCCGTGGCCCATATTATTCCATTTTTCCTTGTAGTTAACGAGCACTATGAGCATTACGGCTCATACAACAAACAATTTACGAGCACTGAATATCCATTTTACGACAATGTCATGGCTTAATAACTCAATGACCCTTAGGACATCATGTGAAAGTTTTAATTTAGAAGGATACAATGTAGAAAATTCAACACCTTATAGGCACCATGTAGAAAAATCCAAAAAATATGAAGTTAATTTTTAAAAAAATTAAAAATTAAAAACAAACTCACAAATAAACAAACCCAAAACCCTAAAAACGCCCCCTTTCTTTGACTCTCAAGTCTCAACTGCTGCTCGAGTGCTCGGTGGTTCACTGGTGAATGGAAGTCTAGAGCTTGGTGGTTTACCAGTGATGACGAGAGGCCGGGGCTCGGTTTGGAAGGTTTCGCACTTCGGCTTCACCACGACTGCTGCTCACGGCTCGCCTGACGCAGTGTTCGTCGACTGTCGTCTTCTCCTTTGACGCGACGACGCGACTTCGACTGAATTGAAGAGTTTGTTAGCTTATGTTGTTTTTTTGATTTTAGGTGAATAATTATACCTAAGCAAAAAAGATAAATTTCTTGTATAAAAAAAGTTAATTTGCTGAAACAAAAAATAACAAATTAGAAAACCCTAATTCGAAAAAAATAAAAAGAGAAAAAAAGGAAGAAACTTTAATCAAATAAAAGCTAAAAATAAAAAATAAACACCCACAATAACCCAATACCTAGAAAATTAATTCGAAACAAAAAAAATTAAATTTTTTTTATCAAACATTAAATTCGAAACAAAAGGTAGAAGCAAATCAATTCAACAAAAACGAACAAAATTAAAAAAAATCTACAAAAATGAACCTGAGCTAAAAGAACGAATCTGAGTATGAAAATCTCTCTTAAGCCTCGGCTTGTGTTTGAATGAAAAACCCTAGCTGAATATGAATTATGGAAAAATAGAAGATCAAGAATTCAGGATATGTCGATCAAAAGAGTATGTTGAGTCTAACGAATTCGTCTCAAGTTTAACCCTATAAAAGCCCTTAGTTAAAGCCCAACAATTATAGGGCTGCCATTACCATTCATTAACTTCCCAATAGAAATCAGTTTTTAAATACCCATTCCAATTATGACTCAACCCTTTATATATCCACTAATTAAGGCCCAACCCTTGGACTTATTAGACAATCCTGCATACTCACAACTCCCCTCAAGGCCCTCAAAATTCCACTCATAACTCACCTCAAAATGAACAATGTCAAGATGAATGATATTATTGAACGATATCAAAACATGAAAACGCTCGTGAACAATTGTAATAGTTATAGAGCACTGTTTGTTTGTAACGTGTATTTAGTAGTAATTTCAGCTTGTAAGATGGATTTTAAGTACTATTTCATTTGATTATGGATTATCTTGTACTATTTGGTCATAAAGTATATTTTTTAAAGAAATTTTTGGTATTCGAATGAACTCGAAACTAGGCCCGTTTCAAAAAAAAAAAAAACTATGACAGGTGATGGTGACCTACTATGTGGCCAATCTCGGCTCCGCCATTACTTTTGGTTGATGTTTGGAAGTGTACTGATGAATGACAAAGGAAATCTTTGCTTATTTGCATGCGAATGGCAATAAAAACCATAAAAAATAAGAGCTGTGAATGCAAATGAAGTTCAGAGATGCAAATGAAGGGGATGAATACGCAAAGTGAAGAAGCATAACACAACCTTTCATGGAAAATTTTCCTCCATTATAATGGATATTTTTATTGCAAAATAAAATAAAAAAATCAAGCACTTAATGATATGTTAACGGAAAGTTAATTGATAGATCACGGCTAATAAAAAAAAGTTAGTTCAGGGGCACATGTGAGAAAAACAAAATGTTTATGGCACACCTTAGAAAACCGAAAACTATATGGGTATAGCTTAGAAAAACCCTAAAATATAATATAGTCATATGAGAGTTTTTTAATTCGTTTCAATGAGCACGTTATTTATATTCAAATTATAATTTTTACATATATATAACAAAACATATTTAAGGTTACATAAGTGCATTGGCATATGTGCAAGTCAAAATGTATCGAACAAAAGGGAACGAAGGAAGTAGTTTATTGTATCATTGTCAATGATAGTGACATGCACTAACTTAGTGCATGGTTGCCAAAAGGGCTTATTCGCTAGTTGTAAACATATTCATGCAATACATCCATCTTACTCATCTTTGATTCTTTAGTACTACTCTACAAATATAATATACTCATCTTTGCTTCCTATTTTCTTCCTTCAACAATATATTTTCAAGTAAGTAGCTAATTGGTTTAAATACTAAGACCCTGTTCTCCTCGTCTTATTTTTACTTATTTTCAGCAAAAATAACTTCAGATCATCAAAAATAAGTTCAGTTCAGCAAAAATAAGTTCAGATCAGCAAAAATAAGTTCAGATCAGCAAAAATAAGTTCAGATCAGCCAAAATAAGTTCAGTTCAGTAAAAATAAATTCAGATTAGTAAAAATAAGTTCAATTCAGCAACAATAAGTTCAGCTAAAAAAAACAAAAATCTATATGTATTATGCAAATTAATTTGTACATGGATATTTATATGTGCACATCTTTTTAAATGAGAAGTTATGGTATAAAAACAGTAGAATAAAATTTTAAAAATATCTATGTTGGAAATAATATGTAAAAAAAATATTTACATATGATTTTATATTTTTGATGGAAAATTGGAAATATATTATTTTATATGAAAATAAATATATGTTAATGTAGATACATGATAATATTATAATACATGGAAACTATATGATACTAAAAAGAAGATGATAAAATATTGTGCATTCGTTTGTCCATAAGATTCTTGAAATTTGAGGGGAAAAAATCATATTATATATAATTTAGAGATTATAATAAATCAATTATTTTCACCTAAATAAAATTCAATTATAGTATATAATTGCCCTATAATTTTTAATTAGTATAAAACAAAATCAGCAAAAATAAGTTCAATTCAGAAAAATAAGTTCAGTTCAGAAAAATAAGTTCAGTTCAACAAAAATAAGTTCAGATAATAAAAATTAATACGAGAAGACAGCGCCTAAGAGTCAGGTTTTAAGTAGGAAATTAATTTATTTATATCCTAGCACCCTCAACTATTTTTTTCGCACAAAATAATATTACCACAAATTGCAAACAAACCTAGATCAACATCCTGCCTATTTTCCCATACGATTTTTCTGCTCCCTTCATCAAATTATGGTATGGTATGGTATGGTATGGTATGTTATGAATCTCGCTGCCCTCCAACTATTTAATTCTTTGTTTATTTTTGATGATTTTTGCGAAGTCGATTAAGAGTTTGGGAAATTTTTTTGGCAACCTTTTTTTGTGTTTTGTTGTTATGCCTAGTCATTGTTTGATCCAATTCCAAAGTGATGTTTTCAATTTTCAAGGTGAGGTACTGAGATCTACAATGATGATAAAGAGTTTGGGAGTGAAGAGTGAATTAAAGAAGTGGTTTCGACTTTGGAATGCCGAAGTCGATTAAGATCTAATTTTGGTACTGTGAAAAAACTTAATTTTGAGCAATTAGCTTTTGCAACTACTTTTGCGCTTTTCATTTGCACTTGTCTTGATATTATTTCAACTATGGTGGAATTTAAACAGAAGGCATATGTTCTTCTTATTCTTGGGTTGATTAATTATTACTTTTGGTCATCTATATAAATTATTTCTTGTCAATGGCTAATAGTTGGAAATTTGGTTGAATCAACTAAATTAATAATAGTACCTTGATTTGTCGTTGTGTAATGTGAACTTGTTAGATTAGTGCTGTGACAATAGCGTATGATTGCTTATACATGCCTTCCCAAGTTCTTACTTCTACCAAACTACAATAACTTGAGACTTTAGTTCTTGATTCACTTGTATTAATTTGTTTACATGTTAAGAAATTTTTATTGTAAAACTACTTCTCGTCATTAATTGCTTAGGCATAATTTTGTAGCCCAGCAAATGAATGATTAATGTGTGATTGACTAAAGGATCTCATACGCAAAGTCCTCATTACCTAAAAATTTTTAGTTGTATTATCAAACTTTCATTTTATTATTAGTGTTATTCACTTATCATAATATGGCTTGTAATAGGGGCTAGCTTTATAAGCAGGGGTTTCAATCAAACTCTCAAACTTGAGCTTAATAAGCAGGGGTTTCAATCAAACTCTCAAACTTGATGTCTAAAAAAAATTCAATAAATTAATTAAATTTGATTATAATGATCTAGAAATCTTGGAAAAAGCAAAAAAAGGTTGTAAATTTTATTGATTTATGCGAAAGAGTGGTGGTAGAGTTTTTTTGGTATTACTTTAAATAGTTATTTGATATATAAATTTGATTACAGTGGTGCGAAAAAGTTTTTTGGGGAGAAAAAGAAAGGGTTGGATGATAGTGAACAAGAAAATGGCAGTTGGAACCTGGAATTACTTTATAAGCTGCTATTGTAGCAGCTTTGTACAAATAAAGCCGCTATTCAAAATAGCGGTTTTGTGATTTTTTATTTTATTTTTTAAATTACTTGAATTGTTGAGTTCGATGGTATATTGGGAATTTGTAAAAGAAAAGCTGTATTTTGAGAATTGCAATTCTTCCCAAGAAAGAGCTCAACTAAGTTGCCTTTTTTTTTTTCTTGGTAGATCTGCACATTCCATCATTGATCTTCTCGTTACGATTGGGATTACCTGCTGTTTAATGCACCAACACTTTTTATTTCTTTTATAATTCATTGTCACAACTATACTTTCAATTTCGTCATGTCATTTCGAGCGAAGAAGCTCATCAATGATCCCAATGGTTAGTTTTTACTTTCTCTTTCATCTTCAGTTTTGTTCATTTACTTGGTGCTACTTTGAGTTGCCATAGTTGTCTCTTCAAAAATTGTGTTGGTGACTCTTCAAAGAATGTTGATATCTTTAAAAAAAGCACAAATTTCAAATTATATGATAATTAAACTAAGCCATTTTAAAATATCAATCATATCAAAATTAAATCCAAAATCGAACCCAAGAAAAATAATCCAAAAATTAACCCAAGACAATCAACTAATTTTACACCCAATCACTTTAGAAGTATGTTTAAAATTACCCAATTAATCAATTAAAAATTAGTCTCTAAAAATCCCATTCAGTCCAAACAAAATCAGTCCAATAATTACTCAAAATTAGCCAAAAATCAAACACACAGCAACCCTAATTTTACCTAAATTATTCCAAAGTTATCAAATATCAGTCATAATATACCCAATTTAGTCGTAAATTTACCCAATTTATGGTCTTAATTTTACCCCAAAATCAGGAAAAAAAAAGAATCTAAGATCAGTGACAAATAACCTCAAAAAAAAATTGAAATTTCAATTTGCGTGCAATAACACACCAAAAAAAGGAAGCATACAAATTATGAGGATAAAATCCTATGTGGTCCTCCCAATGCTCTCCATTTATCTTCTTTAAGATATATAAGAATATTAACTAGAGTGTACCCGTGCATATTTGCACAGAGATCATTATTTTAACAAAGCTACAAAAAATTAAAATAGCTAGATGTTCTTATCTCTGGGTAGTCATAATTAATGTTGTTGGAAATAAATATGTCATCCTTGAAATTTAATCCCAATAATATATCGAAGAATCATATATAGATTATAAAGTTTTTAAATTAAACATACTTAGACTCTTATATGGATTACAAAGTTTTTAAATTATACGTACTTAGACTCAATTTTGGAAGCAATAGTATTCAATCATAAAATATAGTACATAATCAGTCAAAATGCATTTAAAAATCAAAATCATACCCCATTTCATTAATTGGCTATAGTTTCCAAATCATGTAGTTATTTGAGGAACAAACATCTAACAAAAACATGAATAAAAATTCAAAACCAATGCAAGTGCAACAATGCCGTATCTAATTTGCTCCAAATCAATAACTCCCTCACTGTTGTAACAAATGAAATGATCAGTCCAAGAGTGCTATAATTTGTTAAATACCAAAAAATTACTTTGTGTCTCCGACAATGCCCAATTTTATAATCATATGTATTTGTTTCCTTAAATGCAATCCCTTAAAAGATAAAACTAAAAACTATGTATAAAAAAATCTTAAGAACCATAATTCTTTCAAATTTCATGCATTAGTGCATTACAATACATGCGGATGCGGCAATTGATCGAATAATTGAATCAAAATCTGTATATAAAATGCATTTAATTACAGAAAATAACGATTGATCCAAACCCAAACTTAATTATAAATTACAGGGGCAATCAAATCAAACTCATAGGTTTATTGGAATAAAGATTTTGGAGGATATGAACATGTGAAGAGATTAAGAGCAAGGAACCAGAAAAAAGAAAAAAAATATCTTTAAAGTATGATGAAATCAAAATCCCAGTAGTAAATAAAAATATTTGTGATTCTTTTTTCGTGTTTTGCTGAAAGGCTGCAATGAACCACCCACCACCTCCACTCCGTACTTATAGTCGTAGGAGGGACAAGAAAGCTGCACCCACGCTGGGGTCCACACCAACAGACACATCAGCTTAGTTTGGCAATATCCACCAACAGACATATCAGCTGAGTTTGGCAATATTAGCTTAGCTGGACTTTTTTAGCAGCACAAGAAGACAATGGTAGTTGGTAAGCAATTAAGGCCTTTGGCCATATTATAATAGTAACGGTAATCTGCAGTAGTATAAGTATTGTGGTAGGAGTAGGGAGAGAATTTGTTCAGAAAAGTGTAATTGGAATTGGAGAGTGGTGGCCTAAAGTCACTTAGTTTGTACTTCGAGAATTATCTATCTATTAATCAGTCCTTAAATTGGCCTAATCAATATCTGATTAGTTCTAAACTATCTCTAATATCTGTCAACTTTTTTGCATCACCACGTAACCTTGCACTTGGTATCAGAGCAACCATGTCGCCAGCGTCGAATAACACTAAGCGCATTGAGCAGGTAGAAGGACAGCTGGAGGAAATGGGTTCTCAAGTTGCGAGTTTAAAGGAGAGTCAGGAAAAGTTTTTTGAGGAAATGAGGGCCATGATGGCAGCCATGGCTGAAAAGACAAGGAAAGGTGTGGAGGAAGAAGTGCAGCAATCAGGGGCACGGGATATTAACGGTGGCAGTAGGAAGAACGACGGGGGCCACACGCACGACGAACCACATGACCACAGGGGAAATTGGAAGTATTGAAAACTAGAGATGCCCATCTTCGGTGGATCTGATCCTGATGGGTGGATCTTGAGAAGCGAACAGTACTTCCACTTCTACCAACTTTCAGGGTTTGAGAAACTACAAGCGGCAATGGTCTCAATGGAAGGCGACGCATTGAGGTGGTACCAATGGGAAAATTGCAGGCGACCGATATTCGGGTGGGAAGACCTGGAGGAGCGAGTCTTGGTCAAGTTTCGTCCCTTAATGCTGGTACGTTGCATGAACAATGGCTGGCTGTCACACAAACCTCCACAATAGCATATTATCGGCGGTCCTTTATCGAGAAGGCATCACCCTTGGAGGACATCCCAGAGAGTATCATGAAAGGACAGTTTGTGAATGGGTTGAAGGAAGAGATTGAGGCAGAGATTAGAATGCTTAATCCAGTCACATTAGAGCAGGCCATGGATTTAGCGCTCCGTATTGAGGAGAGAAATCGAGTTACAGGCTCAAGGAAATTTGTTGGGCCAACCAGTAAATCCACTCCTTTCTAATACTTTAGTAAGGGCCCAACAACCACTCTTTTTGGGGCAAATACTGGGCAGGCCCAATCACACCAAAACTACCAATTAAATTCACAAGCCCCTTCCCAAACAAACCCACAAGCTTCTTCTCAAGTCCAGAAAATAAATCCAGCCAATTCAGCTAGCTCAGTCAACCAAAATTCCTTCTCTGCTCGGAATTTTCGACCCACTAGCAGATTTTACGGTGACGTCCGATGACTGACGGACAAGGAGTTACAAGATCGAAAAGCAAAAGGCTTGTGCTTTAAATTTGATGAACGTTGGAGTGTTGGCCATCAATGCAAGGCCTGTGAATTGAGTGTCCTCCTTGTCGAAGAAGAAGAAGGCGACGAAGGGGGGGAGTTGGCAGCAATTGGTTCCGGTGGAAGAAGAGACAGGTCCAGCAGAAATTTCCATTAATTCCTTGGTGGGAATCACTAACCCAAAGACCATGAAACTCATAGGACGAATTAAAGGAGAAGAAGTGTTGGTGATGATCGACCCTGGAGCAACGCACAATTTCGTTTCCTTATCCACAGTGGAGAAGCTGGCCATTCCCGTCTCCGGTGGTGGGGCTTTTGAGGTCTTAGGGAATGGAGAAGCAGTAAAAGGGTGGGAACAATGCAAAGGAGTGAGGCTGGAATTGAACAATGAGGTGGAGATTGAGGAAGACTATTTACCCTTGCAATTAGGAAATTCTGATGTGATACTCGGAGTCCAATGGTTGGAGAAGTTAGGAACGATGATGACAAATTAGAAGTTACAGGAGATGGAATTCACGCATGGGGAAGAGTTGGTGACCATCAAGGGGGACCTGACTTTGGTAAAGATCGGGATCACGTTAAAGGCCATGGTTCGAACATTGAGGAAGGAACAAAGGGGGTTTTTGGTGGAGTTATGTCAATTGGAAAGAGGGGCTGAAGAGTCAGAATTACATCTGGGGGCGAGTGAGGAGACGCCTGCCTATCTCAAGGCAGTGTTAATGGAGTTTGCTGAGGTGTTTAAGGCCCCGCAAGGGCTGCCATCAAGTAGAGGTCATGAGCATGGCATTGTTCCCAAGGAGGGCAGCAATCCTGTAAGTGTCCGACCGTACCGATACTCGAGATAGAGAAGCTTGTTCGGGAAATGCTTGAAGCTGGGATAATCCGGCCTTCCACTAGCCCTTTTTCTAGTCTGGTGCTCTTGGTGAAAAAGAAGGATGGGTCGTGGCGATTTTGCGTTGACTATCGCGTATTAAACAAGGAAATCGTGCCGGACAAATACCCCATTCCGGTAATTGACGAATTGTTGGATGAGTTGCATGGGGCACGTGTATTCTCAATGCTTGACCTCAAGGCTGGGTACCATCAAATCCTTGTGAAACCCGAGGATACGCACAAGACGGCTTTTCGCACCCACGAGGGCCACTATGAGTTTTTGGTTATGCCTTTTGGCCTCACCAACGCCCTGACGACTTTCCAATCATTAATGAATGAGGTATTTCGGCCTTATTTACGAAAGTTCGTACTTGTGTTTTTTGATGACATTCTTATTTATAGTGAAAGTGAGGATGAACATGTGAAACATTTAAGTCTAGTTCTGGAAAAATTGAATCATCATCAACTATATGCTAGCCCCAAGAAATGCGAGTTTGGTAGGTTAGAGGTGGCTTACTTAGGCCACATCATCCCCCAATATGGTGTGGCTGTGGATCAAGAGAAAGTCAGTTCAATGATCAACTGGCCCATCCCAAAAAACTTGAGGGAACTAAGGGGCTTCTTAGGCCTCACAGGATATTCCAGGAAGTTCATTGAAGGCTTTGCTCACATAGCCCATCCCCTCACCAATCAACTCAAGAAAGACAACTTCCACTGCACGGTGGAAGCTACTGATGCTTTCAACCAACTCGAAACTGCAATGACCTTGGCTGCCCGACTTCAGTAAGGTGTTCGTAGTAGAAGCCGATGCCTCCGGGTTCAGATTGGGGGCTGTTGTGATGCAAGGGGGAAGGCCAATCGCTTTTTTCAGCAAGATATTGGGACCCGGAAGTCGAAGTAAATCCATCTATGAGAAGGAGTTGATGGCCGTGTGCTTGGTCGTGCAAAAGTGGCGGCATTATCTGTTGGGGAGGCGGTTTATCATACGAAGTGATCAGCAAAGCCTGAAGTTTATCACCCAACAACGGGTTAGACTTCGACATCCAATATAAACCCGGGGCTGCAAATAAGGCGGCCGACGCACTCTCAAGGGTTGGGGGCAGAGGGGCGGAACTGCAGGCCTTAGCTACTACCCATAAGGTTGATCTCGACGGACTAGAAAGGGAGATTGAAAAGGATGCCTCACTGAAACTCATAAGGCAAAACCTAGGAGGAATAGAGGTACCAGGTTATACTGTGGAGAGAGGCAGATTGTTATTTAAAGGGCGGATCGTGGTTCCTAGGAATTCTGGTTTGGTTAAGGTGTTACTCCAAGCATATCATTACTCCAAGCGAGACCAAAACTTATTTGAGGATGGCAGCGGAGTGGTTTTGGCATGGGATGAGACGGGATGTAGCAGATCATATGAGAGCATGTTTCACTTGCCAACGCAGCAAACATTCACAGCAGAGTCCTGCTGGGCTGCTGCAGCCATTGCCGGTACCGGAGATGCTTTGGGAGGACATAACCATGGATTTTGTGGAGGGGCTTCCGCGGTCTAAGGGAATCGATATGATCCTGGTGGTGGTCGATAGGCTGTCGAAATATGCTCATTTTATTGGTCTTAAACACCCCTTCCCCGCAGTTTCAGTGGCAGGGGCCTTTTTCAGAGAAATAGTAAGGTTGCACGGGTTTCGAGGGAGTATTGTCTCTGACCGAGGCCGTATCTTTCTAAGTGTGTTTTGGAAGGAGCTTTTTCGGGCTCAAGAGACGGAGCTCAAGAGGAGTACAACATTCCACCCCCAAACCGACGGGCAATCAGAGGTGGTTAACAAGGGGCTGGAAACTTATTTACGTTGCTTTGCAGGGGAATAACCAAAATCGTGGGCGGGGTGGCTTCCGTGGGCGGAATACTCCTACAACACCGCCACCCACTCATCCACTCAGCTATCACCATTTAGAGTGGTTTATGGCAGGGACCCACCGTAACTGGTTCGGTTCGGAAAAGGGCAGACCCCTGTGAACAGTGTGGAAGAATTGCTGAAGGAAAGGGATGCAATCCTTGATGAACTTACGGCCAATTTAATCAGTGCACAACACATCATGAAGAAGTACACTGATGGTAAGAGGCGAGAAGAAGAGCATGAGGTGGGTGATCTGGTGTTCCTTAAACTACAACCGTACCGTCAGAAATCGTTGGCTAAGCGCCCCTTCGAGAAGCTTGCTGCCAGGTATTATAGGCCATTTGAGGTGGTGCAGAAGGTTGGAAAGGTGGCCTATAAATTGAAGCTGCCGGAGACTTGTCGGATTCATCCGGTATTCCATGTATCGCAATTGAAAAAGGCAATTGGTAATCATCATAGCTCTCCATCAATCCCACCAGCAACCAACACTGAAAGGGAGTTGGTGGCGGAACCGGAGTCAGTCATCGTGACGCTGCCAACAAAGGGGACTCAAGGGCATTAATTAAATGGAAAGGACTTTTCAGATTTTGAAGCTACTTGGGAAGAGGCCAATGCAATTCGTCTCCGATTCCCTGACTTCCACCTTGAGGACAAGGTGGGTCTTTTGGGGGCGGGTATTGCAATGAACCACCCACCACCTCCACTCCGTACTTATAGTCGTAGGAGGGACAAGAAATCTACACCCACGCTGGGGTCCACACCAACAGACACATCAGCTTAGTTTGGCAATATCCACCAACAGACATATCAGCTGAGTTTGGCAATATTAGCTTAGCTGGACTTTTTTAGCAGCGCAAGAAAACAATGGTAGTTGGTAAGCAATTAAGGCCTTTGGCCATATTAGAATAGTAACGGTAATCTGCAGTAGTATAAGTATTGTGGTAGGAGTAGGGAGAGAATTCATTCAGAAAAGTGTAATTGAAATTGGAGAGTGGTGGCCTAAAGTCACTTAGTTTGTATTTCCAGAATTATCTATCTATTAATCAGTCCTTAAATTGGCCTAATCAGTAACTGATTAGTTCTAAACTATCTCTAATATCTGTCAACTTGTTTGCATCACCACGTAACCTTGCGAAGGCAAAGCGGAAGAGGAAGAAGTGAATAACTGAAAAGAGGAAAGGATATGTCGTGGTTGTACAAATGGGTTGAAGATATTAACTGCTTGAGTTTAATAATAATAATTGTTATGTTTTCAAATGCTTAACTGCCCTTATTCTGGAGGGATTGAATGAGGAAGCAGCATTGGGGTTTTGGAGTAATTTTCGGCAAAAATGCAACGGACCACGCTCACACAGATAATTTTACAAAATTGTATTTAGGATAAATGGAAGGTTGAGTGTTGTATTCATGCAAAAGTTAACTGATACAGGTGGGTTTAGCCCACTACTCTCCAAGTGAGTTTAGCTCACAAATCTCCAAGTTCAATACAAATTTTTTGAATGCCTCACACCTTCTTACGCTCCTCTACTTAAACAACTAAACTAGACAGCAAAGTAAAATTCATTAAATGCAAGTACATAGAGTAAACTAATAGTCCAAACTCAACGTAAATGGAGCCAAAATAATGCCAAAACAACGGCAGGATCATGCATCTAGGGATTGGTGAAGTTGTTGTGGTTGTTGTCCCCAATCTTGTTTGTCTTCGGCTGCCTTCTGTACGTCTGAGTAATGGGTGGTGGAAATTGATTCATTGCAAAAAACTTTTAACTTATTATATAAGATTGTTTGTTCAACTTGTTTTTATTTGACTTTTGTCATATTGAGAGTAATTTGTTGCCTTTTGGTTTATTGATTAATGACATTTGCACCATTAAATCAATAAGTGTGGTTATGGTGCTTATTATTATTATGATTATTTTTTTTTCCGTTGAATATATGTGTAAAGTAAGAGACAATTGGTTCCCATTATGAATTTAGTAATTTACGTAGCATTAGTTGTGGAAAATGCATGAATTCTATTACTCAACATCTTTTGCCACAATCATAGTATTTGATTGAATTGTATTACAATTTTAATTAAGTGGTTTATTGTGAACCAATAGTTGAGTAAATTTATCTTAAACACTAATGTTGACCTTTTTTTTTTTGCCCTTCTGTATAGCTGTTGTAACAGAGTTCATCGAGGGTTTGGTGGAAACTTATCCTGGATTACAGTATTTGGATGGATTTCCAGAGGTCTTTATTTAATTCATAACGCCACGTAGCTTTACCTTGCTCTTTATTATTTTTAAAATATTTTAAGCATGATTCTTATGTGCTTGTGTTTATACAGGTTAAGGTTGTGTTACGTGCTGATGTTTCCAGCTCAAATTATGATAAAGTTTCTGTTATATCAGGTTTGAATCATCTTCCATTACTACAAGGTCTATGGCTTATTTAATGTTATGAAATCTTCAGATCATGAAACCCCAATACAATTATCAGGACTTGAGGGTGGTTGGGTAAAATATTGGGTTGTTGGTCCGTTGTTAACACGGAGAGAAAGAATTTTGTATATGACCTTTACAATTCCTCATCTTGATTCATGAATTCATGTCTATTCGTTGTTTTGGGACTAATGCTTTATTGTTGTTATTGTTGTTGCTGTTATTATATTGGTTTAGTAAGACGATCTCTAAAATACAAGCTATAAGCCCATTTTTAGGCTATCAGGTTAGGTATTTTTATTACATATTTGCATTTCCAACGAAAATAGGATCAATAGTCAATATCATGCTTTTCCAACCAAAACAAAAGATATCTCTGAAGCAAGTTGTTGTAGCAGCTACAAAGACAAGGTTAACAACAAGACTAGCTAGCTTTTTACAATAGATTCTATCCTAGTGAAAGATATGACGATGCTATAGCAGCAAGAGAAAAAGAGATGCTGTTGATAGTCATTGTCACTACCACATTCCAACGCTATCATTAATTGACTATTGGAGATCCCATATATTAACATTTTGACTTTGCACTCATTCTATTGTGCAATACAAATATAAAATCTTATCAATAACTTTATTTTGATGCATATTGAGCCTATTCCAAACGATAACATCTCGTTTACAATTATGTGGTTGCATGGTCCTCTCTCATATATATATATATATATATATATATATATTATGTACACACACTGTTAAATGGTGAAATTGCTTCATTTGGAAGAGTAATTTTAGGGTCTTGGTTAAGGAAGGAGTCTTGGTATTTAAATGCTATGAAGTTTGGCAAAAGATGTTGGAATCATGTAGTTCCAAGTCGAGTAGAAGTTAGATTAATGTTTTGGAGTAAAAATCTAGCAAGAAAGGAGCAAGGCGATATAGGTGATAAACTCGATCGGTTTGGAATTTGGGTGAAAGGAGTGTTCAATGTTATTATTTCTTTGGGTATCCAAGATCTATTATAGAAAAAGTTGGTTGAAGTGGATGAGAACTTTAGGATTTCTATGTGATTGGGACATGCTTTATGTATTGAATCGGAAAATTTTTCCAAATGAGACATAATGGTGGCTTTGAAATATCGTCACACTCACAAAATTGAATAGTAATTTGGGGGTCATTAATTCTCTCGAAGTACTTAATGTTTTGTGGTTTATTGCGGTATTCTTACTTCTCGACATCAAAATTTGGCAATTCACCTAACAATACGACTATGCAAATAATTGCTTGCAAGAAAATAAACTCAACAATTGGATTTTAGCATGAATTAAGAAATAAATTTTTGGCTTCTAAATAATTTATTGGGATTTTTTGTAGATCCACTAAAACCCTAGAAATTTAAGTACTCACACATTGAAATTAACAAGAACAACATTCATAATTGAAAACATCATGAGTAACTAAAAAGAGAAATAATAATTACTTAGCATTAAACTGCGGAAAATAATTAAAAAGGAAACAAATAAGAACATTAACTAAATAGATGAAATTAAAGAAAATTTGGAAATTAATGCTTGATTGTTGGAAAGTTGAAGTATAGAATATTTGGAGTAACTAGGGCTCAGGAAAGAAAACTAGATCTAAAACTAGTTTTAAGAATAGTAAAAAGTTGTACATATGACCTAAAACCTGGCCTATTTATAGTAGAAAACAAAAAGCCCATGAAAAATAGGAAAAACACCCCAGATATCCTCGGGCGAGCTTGCCTGGTTGGCCTGAATTCCTATTTTCTTCTTGCCTTAGCCAAAATTGAGGGGCATAATCGATTGTCGTGCACCCTCAACTTCTTTGCTTCTTGCATGGGCAAGTGTGTTGAACGGGCGGAGGTCTTTCACGCTCCAAGTGCTCCAAAGAATTTCGGATTCAATCTCGAACTTTCTTAAGTAGGGAAATTCACCAAAATACTTGATGGCACTACAAAAGCAACAAAAACGTTGAAGAAAGCAAAGTCTAGCAGAATTAGGCTCAAAAGAGCCTCGTTAGCCTAAAAAACACATGCGAAAAGGGGGTAAAATATACTTGTCTACTCCATATTACTCCCAACGTACCACTTTGGAACGCACCTTAAGAAAGGAATTTGAAGGCCTAAATCAGTAGATGGTTGAAATAATTTTAGCACCGTAACTTATAATCTATCTCTTTCATGTCTTAAAATTATTTCGATTATTTCATTCGTTTAGGCATTCAAATCTTTATCTCAAAGTGCGTGTACGAAAGGTATGTTGCGACTAATATGGAGTGGAGGAAGTATATGAAGACATGACTTATCACCCCTCACCTATGAGAGACGCAAGGCTCATAGACCTCTTGTGCCTCGCTGCTATTCTCACCTTTTTATAAATTAAGTTCTCTACATTAAGTTAAAATGAAGTATACAATTTTATTCTTGTAAGTCTATATTTATTGAAAGCATTGAATAGTTTCTTAAGCGAAAACTTATACGAAGTATATCATAATTTCTATATAAAAGCTAGTGAACAATTATTTATACAAAATCAAATCGAGTCAAACTCATAGAAAATCAATAGTATAAGATTAAAAAAAAATTGTACAATGACAATTATACAGAAACTAATACAATTATAGTTTCTTTGTTAGATACGTTTATATAATGATACCATCCACAAACCATATTTAGGGTAAAGACAAATGTGTACACACACATGACACAAAAAACAATCAAAATATGATAAGAACAAAGCAAGTGACAATGAACAGTAAAGTTCCTTGATCATTCTAATTGTTGCCTAATTATTATGAAGACAAGCAATCGGAAATCAAAACGTATGTATAATCGGTAAAAATGATTTGTTATGGAGTTCAAACCTATGTTGCTCAGACTCTTCATTCTACCTCAAAGTACCGGTGTCGGATATGCGATTCTTGGACATTGGTATGACACTCAAACACTTTATTGAACCAAAATCATGCATTTTTTTCATAAAATTGCCATGTTTGACACTTGGACAAGCACCGGTGTCAAACATTTCTAGCTGAGTCCAAGTAAGATAGGTGCAAACTATGTATTCCACATTTCCACCTCTCTGTATTTTAAATTTGTAACTTAGTTAGCTGGCATTTTCATTAGACTATTATAGGGCCCTCCTTTCCCTTTCTTTGTAATGCAGGCTTTTTGTAGTGTAGCAAAACTATACTATAAATGCTAATAAAAAATCAAACTCAAAGGAAAGGTCTACTATTATGAGTGATAGGCAGCCGTGATTCTAATTATACTTTATTCTTGATTGCAAGTAAATATAGTAACAAATTTGGACAACTTGTGCTTACATAACGTAGGAAATTGATGAGGAAGTAGATTCAAGCATTGATGATAAAAAGTTGATTTTAAGTAGTTTTGAGATTCAAGGGATTCGTCTATTTGGGTTACATGGCTTTGGACTAGCTCATGGTCATTGTTGCATAACACTCATGCTTGAATAGGCCACACGCCATTTGGGAAGCAAAGTTGATTAAAGGGAATAAGTTGCTTTTGCCAATGAGTTTTCTCCTACTTCACTCAATATGGTTTTTCTCATTTAGGGCCTTATTGCTTTGAGTCATTAGTCATATTTGGTCTATAAGTCATGGGGAAACACATTTTCTAAGGTTTCCTGAGTAAAAAAGTCTTGAAGGTTTCTTGAGAAGTTACACAAATTTGCCAAAAACGAGCAACACATAGGCGTGTGTTTTTCCGGTTGGGAAGCTCCTTGGGTTTCGTGTTTTTTTCATCACCTTGGGATGTAAGTTATCCATGTTTTAAGGATTGTTATTTTTGGAAAGTGTTGTTAGGATAGATTTTTTAGATTATTAGTTGATACGAGTCAATTTAGGAAAGCTTGTTAGTTGGTTTCTCTTGCTGGTCAAGGTAAACGAGATTTCCTTTTGTTGTTGTTATTTCCGTGTTTTTTAGTTGTTTAAGGGTTTAATTTGTTTCCTAAAACTGTTAGGAAGGTTGTTAGGGGTTCTCTAGGATTCCTAAGGTATTTGTACTATAAATACCCCATAATTTTCTCAATAAAAATTCAGATTAGAGTTTTATTCATAATTGTTTATGCGTTATTTTGTGAGGTTTTCTTACGAAATTGAATAAGGATTTCGAGTGTTTTGAGGGTTAAAAACTTCAAAATACTCACCCTATTTTAGGATTTGTGATTGAGTGTTCTCACAAAGAATAAAACACCCTTAGGATTAGGCTGTTGAGTGTTCCAATCTAAGACTAAGATTGTGAAAATTGTAAGGTTGTGAGTGTTCCAAATTCGTGAATTTCATAAAATACATCTATCTTAAGTTTGAGCCTTTAGTTTGAACATAAGATATAGGTCAGAAATTATGGAAACGGAAGTAAGGCTTCTTTTATTAAATGTTAGTATATAAGCAAAGGAAAAGTTGGCTAATAGGAAATTTAGCTATCAATATGAAACTTTTTGTAAAAATTATAGCAAACATAATTAAGTGTATGTCTTCTTTATTTATGCCTAAAAAAGAGGTTATTGATCTTTCTATTACGCAGTTTATCATAGAAATATTTGTCGTGGAGGTCAAAATCGAGTTAAAGGAAGCAACAACTTGAGGGACTTATGGTGGGCTTCACAATTACCTTGAATTAAATTGTAATTCAAGTTTGTTGGAATCTTGTTGCTTTTTTTTTTATATATTTTTATTTTTATTTAGATCTTTGATTTGTGTTGCAAAAAGTGAGTAAAAAATATATTTATGCTGGGAAGTATCTGAATGTAATACATTCTCCATTGATAATAGTATTTAAATGAAAAAATTAGGCTTTTTGGATTTTTAGTACCTTATTTTTTACAATTTTTGAATTTTAGTACCATATGTTTTTTTTTTCCTAATTTTAGTACCTTTTGTTTCAGAAAATTTCAAATATTAGTACCAAGTAACGGATTTTGTCACTATTTTCGTTAAGTGGGGCCCAATGCAACAATTCAATGTTATTAACACATTTTCCTGCAACTAATTAATCTATTTAATCTTCAAAATCCCCAATTTAACCCTAAACACCTCACTAATGCAATCTTATTCATATCTCTCTCCCTCTTCTTCAACACGTAATTGCACCTATCAATGAAGCTACCTTTAATGTGTCAATTGTCATAGTGCATTAAACTGAGCTAAACTTTCATCCTAAACTCAACACAAACAAAAGTAAAGAGTAGATAGATGTAACAAGTTGCTAGGGATGTTCAATTCGAATTCACCACAAATTCAGAGGACATTAAAAGGGTGAAGTGGTTCTTTTTGCAATGTCTCATCCTCATGGTAGTCATTTCAGAGATATGCCTCTGGTTATAGTATAGGGGGTTGAAAGAGCGTAACAATATGTACCACAAACGAATTGCAAATTAAATCCCCAATTCAATTGCAAAATCCCCAAATCAATTGCAAAATTCCCAACTCAATTATGAACCCTAACTTTAAAATTCATGAATGAAATTTATATACGTATCTCAAGGATTGATAGGGAAGAATGGATTTTACTTGAAAAAAAAAACAAATTTTGAAAGTGAAAATATTTATATAATATGTGATTTCAAAGAGAGTTAAGAGAAATAAGTGAAATATACAGTCGTAAGTGGGATCCACCAAATGATTTAATTAACAGAATCTGTCATCTGGTACCAAAATTTTTGTTTTGATTAAAAATAAGGTACTAAAATTAAAAAAAAGGTACTAAAATTCAAAAACCGAGAAAAATAAGGTATTAAAAAACAAAAAAGCCAAAAAATTAACATCAATAGTTCCAACTTTGGGTGATCCTCCCATTTTAATCCCACCTTTGAGTTATTAAAAAATACACCCACCTTTTTACCTATATTTTCCAATTTTAAACCCTTTTACCCACGACTTACTAAACCATTTACCTTCAACCTCTAATTACCCCTTCATTTATTTTCTCCATCCAATCTCCCCATTCACCTCCATCACCTTTCATTCATCTATCCCTTAGCTTCATCCACTCTCTTCTGGCAACCATCATAGTACCACCCCTACCACTCACCCTTCCATCACCTTACAATCGTCTGTCTTGCCTCTCTTTTCCTTCTCTCATAGTCTGTTGCCCTTCAACAAGCACGACATGACATTCACAATGGCCACCACCCAAGTACAAATTTTTTTCAACTTCTCTTTTGGGCTATTGGGCAAATTCGACCATTTAAACTCCATCTAAGTTTTATTTCTGAATTTGACTCTTCAAAACCTATAGATTTTCACATGAAATGGTATTGTCATCTTTTACCTTTTTTGTTTGGATCCTAAATTGTGGTGTATTAACATGTTGGTGGAGATGGATTAGTGTTGGGTGCCAGGTGAAGAATTTTATTTGGTTGGTGTTGAACTATTTTTTTTTTTGTTTTTGTTTTTTTTGTTTTTTTGTTTTTTTTTTTTTTGTTTTTCTTTGTTTGTTTTTTTTTTTTAGTTTTTTGGGTTAACATTTTAAAATGGTGGTGGGCTTCTTGTGAGTTTGTGTGTGATGATGCCATGGTGGGGGGATGAATGTGTGTTTGTGGGTTGCTATGGATGTGGGTGTCAACTAGGTGGTTTTTCATGCAATACGGGGTGTATTTTTTAATTTTATTTATTTATTTTATTTTTATTAAAATGGATGAGTTTTTTTTTTTTTTTTTTAAAATTTTTTTTTTAATTTTTTTTTTGGATTAGCCTAGTGGGTGGTTTTTTTGGGTGATTGTTGGTTACGTGTTGAAGATTGTGAGAATATAGGTGGATGGTGGTGGCCTAATGGTTGTACTTGTGTTTGTTTAGGGTGGTGAGGGTGCAATGTTCAGGTGCCATGGTTTTTCTAGTGAATATATGATGGGTGGTGGTGGTAGGTTTTGTTGGAAATAAAGGGTGTTTTCAACGCTACACAAAGAAATAAATTGGTAGAGGAAGAGTTGGTGTGTCGTGGCAATTAGGATCCTTGACTTGAAAGCGATAGTCTGGCACAGCCGGGATGCCATTGTATTCGCCGACTTGTTAATTAAGGTTAACACACCACCTTCACACAAGGACACTTGGTGAAAGTATGGAGTAGCATAAACTTATGCCCAAAATAAGAGAGAATGTGTTTGGCTATCCTTCAAAGAATATTTTTGTATATTCAAAAACGTTGAGAATGAAGAAAAGCTGAATTAATATTTAATATCCCAAAGAAGGACATGAACGATTTGTTACAATCTTCTTACTCCAACAATCATCCTTAACTAGGGAATTTTAAGAGTAAATTAATTAAGAGATTAACACTAAGTCATGAAGAAACTCATACCATATGTAATTCCCTATTCAATGACCATAATATGCAACAATGTAAGTAATCAAGACATAAACTATACGTAGGTTACAATTTACATGTTGATCATACAAAAAGGCAATATCAATTTATTAAGGGATGAGAAAATACAAAGGCAATGCCATTTATTAATGACTATGCCATTTATTAATGACAAAGTCAACACAAGATTTAATTAACATAGGTTAGTGAGAACACAAGCAACCACGTCACTATTTTGGTGCAACTGAAGGTATTACAATCTAGGTGCGATATGTACTGGTCAAGAGTTATGATAATAAGGAGTAAAATGCCATTACAACAGCAACCCTCCACTAATGGCAATTTAGAAATTAAATGCTTTACATTTGAGTAAGCGACAAGAGAAAAGAGGAGCGTTTTGGGCATGAGAGTAGATTAGTATGAAGCATTTGATATTACATAAGTAATATGAAATCAAATGCTTAGTGAAATGAGGCAATGGACTACAAGCCCAAGGGCTTACAAAACTTGAAACCCTTAGGCTCTTGATCATAGAGTGTTCGTAATTTGAAACTCTAGATTTAGGCGAAGACCCCACAACACATAACTTTCTCCAAAGATTATATGAACTCCGCGATAGTGTTGTGCATTTATAGCCTAGCACATATTTTAATTTAGTGGAGTTTTTTCATAGAAGATGGCTAATCTTCACAACCACATAAGGCGAATCTCAAGTACGTCTCAAATGGCACTTAGTCATAGCACTTATTAAGAAGACAACACCATAGTGAACTCAATCTTCAAGTGCAAACAAGTAGCAACGTAACTAACTCCCCACAAGACCATAGATTATTAAGCGCAAAAATTGCTGAACCTCATCATCACAAAACAGTGAATGTCTGCTCCAAAATTTGGGTTCATTAAGAGTTCAAAAAAGTCAACCATCATACAACGGTGGATCTCTCAAGTGTCCGAAATAGCAGTTACCACAAAGGTACTAGATCCATTAAAAGTACAAAGACTCAGCCCTATTCAAGCATTTCAGTGTGTGTATGTCATAGGGATATGTAAAGTAATGCTTATTACTCAACAAGTGGGCTCAAAGGCTATCCCCCTTGATATCTCAATCATTTTTTCCGTTGTGCAAACCATCTTTGTTTTCTGTTAGAAAACAAAGATTAAAAGCAAAGATATTAGAACATACATATAATATTCACAAAGCAAAAATGGTAAAAGAATGACTTGCTCATATTTTCTTGTTGTACGCATCTACGAACAATAATTAACAAATAATTCATTGGACAAAACAAGCAATACATGGTTATAGAACATTATCCAAAACATGATCTTTGGAAAATAACATAGCCACTTAAGAAAATTATTCCATCACCATCAAGTTAAACAAAATTTGCACTCTATATTATTCAAATTACAAGCTTTTGAAAGTACTGTCATGCAAACCAACAATCTTTTACATAATGGAATATTAAGATATGATTGTTCACCAATCTCATTGTAAAAATCATAACTCAAAATTCACCAATTTTTTGCTATCTCAAATATCATATTCAAATTCACATTAGCATATACTCACCCAAATCAAATACCTTAAATTTTGGGTTATTTAACAATGTCAAGTTTTATGCTAAAAAATAAGCCATGTGAATTATGAATTTTAGAAATCTTCTCAAAATATTCAAAAAAATGTTTATAAAAAACCAAACTTTATTTTCCAAATACTTGCCAAAACACAATGCTAATGAGAACAAATCAAACATTTTCTATCTTAATACGGTTTCTCATGAGAGACTTTATATCCATTTAATACTATTATACTTCCCCCACATTGGACGAAAAGTGAAGTAAGAGTACCCTTGGAAAGTACTTAAATATACTCAACGACCAAAATCAATGAATCTTATAGGCCTTTACCAAATTCAAAGGGTGCTAATTGTTATAAAAAGCCTAGTATTCAAAGAGCTAAAAGTGTCAGATGAGACGTAACCGCAGACCGATAGTTGCATTGTGTACATATTGAATTGCTAAAACCACGTAATACTCCAAGTTAAACCAAGCCAAACCTCCCTAAGTCCTTACAATTCTACATCAAGACAGCATGAGACAAAAAAAGAAAAGGTAAAGTTAATGACACCGTGCACACACTCACAAACAAAACCATGTCCACAAAACAAGAAACAAAGGGCTATAGCAAGTGTCAAATTAAGAATTTTGATTAGTAAAAATTGAAGTAGAGCAAACTCTATGTCTCCACAGCCTAGTAGCTGCAAAGCTAGAAATACCACAATCTCCAATAACATGCTCAAAAGCCAAATAAAATACCCTGTGCACCATGTTATATAGAAGTCTCCCTTTCCTAATATTGGTTTCAACAATAAAAAGTGACAATAGCAAATATTATTTTGTCAGGCATCAAAAAATGATGGTTTTGTTGAAATAATATTATAAATGATACTATAATTAAAAACAAACTTAAGGTTTACTTTAGAATGAACCTCCCTTGATATATAATCAAGAATCCACTTCTTATGACATTCCCATTGTCACGATCCAAGCTTGTTTTTTGATGATTAAATCAGGTGGTTATCCCATGGTTAATGAAACCCACCATGACAAAAATTCAAACTCCACAAATTATTTTCCTCACATATTTTCTTTGATGAAAGAAATGAATTGAGTGGCTATTGAAATAAATTATCGTTTTCAAATTGTTTGAAATAAATGGTGTTTTCAAAGGCTACACAAGATATATATTGATAGATGAAGAGTTGGTGTGTCGTGGCAAGTAGGACTACTGGCTTTAAAACGATAATTCGGCGACCGAGGTACCATTGTATTCGCCGACTCGTTAACAACGGCTTACACACCACCTTGATACAAGGGCACTCTTGGGTGAAGGTATGGAGTCACATAGACTTATGCCCAAAATCAGAGAAAATGTGTTTAACTAACCTTTAGAGAATATATATGTATATTCAAAAACATTGAGATTGAAGAAAAGCTGAATTTATATTTTAGAAGAAGGAGATGAACGATTTGTAACAATTCTTCTTACTCCAACAATCACCCTTAATAAGGGAATTTTAGGAGTGAATTAATTGCCACCAATTCATGAAGAAACTTATAACATATGTAACTCTCTATTCAATGACCTTAATATGTAACAATGTAACTAATCAAGATATAAACCATACATATGTTACAATATATGTGCATGTGGATCATACAAGAAGGCAATATCAATTTATGAACGGATAAGACAATGGAAAGGCAATGCTATATATTAATATTTAAGTCAAAACAAGAATGAATTTACATAGGCTAGTGAGAACGGAAGCAACCACGCCACTATTGCAGTGCAACCGAAAGTACCGCAGCTTAGGTGTGATATGTACTGGTCAAAGTGATGATAATAGAGAGTAAAATGTTATTACAACAAGTTTGAGTGCGGTGGCGGTTGGTTGAGGTTGTTAGTTTTTGTGTGGTGTTTACACTTAGCAGGTTACACCGGCCTGTTACTGCAAGTCATCTTTTTATTTGGGTCTAAATTTGGAAAATTTGGGTGAAAGGTGGGTCTATTTTTGAGTAACTCAAAGGTGGGATTAAAATTGGAAGGCCACTCGAAGTTGGGATTACTTATGTGAATTTTTCCTATTAATTTTCGTGGACATAGTGTATGAAAAGGCGCATTTCAGGGTTATGTGACTTTTAAGGTGCACCAAGGCGCAACTCTTTCTTTTTACCAGATTTTTCGCTTACTTAATTTTTTCAAGTTTCCGTAAGTGTACCTCATTTTGATGAGATGGTTTCATTCTGAAGCTTAGAAGATATTTTCATCGCCTCGATGCGTATGAAGTATTTTTATATATTTCTTAGAAATTCAAGTCTAATTTTTTAGCAGTATCAAACTTTACATATGTAACCCTACCCTTTACAGTTTTTCTGTAGTGTACATTGTTATACTTTTGTATTACTACCTCCGGTTTTATTTGGTTGCTACATACCATATTGAAACTAAGACCAAGAAATGCCATTTTTAACATTGGGATCATAATTTTGCATATGTTAGGTAATGTTAAGTATACTTAAATGAGGGTAAATTGACCACACGGGTGGGTAATTATGTAATTGTGCTATATGGGTAACGTCTTAAAGAGGCAATGTACCAAGTAAATAGAAATTTTCCCTTTTGGGTATATGTAGCAAGTAAAAAAATAAGGAGGGAGTAATAGTTATTGATTGTGTGTGAGATTAATTGAAGTGTTGAACGTATGTATCTTTCAGGAGGTGGCAGTGGTCACGAGCCTGCTCATGCTGGATTTGTTGGTGAAGGAATGCTTACTGCTGCGATTTGTGGTGATATTTTTGCCTCTCCACCAGTTGATTCAATTCTAGCTGTATAATCTTTTTCTCTGTTACTGTTTATCTATCTTTTTTTTTTTTTGTTGTTTTTCATTGACTACTCTTTTCTTTATACTACAATTATTGAATAAGAGATCTGATGCTTGGTGCTTGTTGCCATTACTGTGCTTAGCAATTAACTCAGTTTGCTACAGGGTATCCGAGCTGTAACTGGGCTTAAGGGATGCCTCTTGATTGTAAAGGTACCCAAAGTTCTTGTTTTTGGTTATGGTTTGCTTAGTTTTTAATGTTGAGCTTATGGTCACTCGAACCTTTCAACTGTCATTGTGATAGGTTCATTGGTTCATTTGGGATCAATGATGAGAGGGAGAGGAGTCAATTCCACATTTATTAGTTTAATCCATGTCCTTATAAATCTTGGTTTTAAATTAAGGATTACTTAGCTACTTCTTTTTTTAGTCCCTTTTGTTGGTGTGTGTGTGTGTGTGTGTGTGTGTTGTAGATGGTTAAGGATCAATGTTCATGCATGATGTATGTGTATTTGTGATCACTTATACATGCCCTTTGACAAGACGAAAAGTGTTTTTCATATTTTTATTTTGATTGTATGGATATGTAACACCATCAAGTCACCAACAACACCGGCATCAACACTTAATGTAGTGCTAGGAAGGAGACACATAATTGTGGTGCAAGCTAAGGAGGAGGAGAACTGAAATGTGTTAATAAGGACAAATTATGCCTGTGTCCCCTTAGCTCTCTCCTCATTTTGTGGTGTTAGGCTCATATTACAAACTATACTTTAGGAGAGGGATTGGTGTTGATTAGGGGTGGCAACGGATTGGACTCGATGTGGATTATCTAGAATCCGACCTGGAGGCTTTTTCAACGGGGGGGAACTTTGTTTTGGCGAATTTGTGTTATATAAGCTACTTATATAATTGAATAGTCTTAAATGTATGAAGGAATTGTTATGCCACATGGAAAGATTGAAAAAGACTTCACTTGTAATACAAAAAAAATAGATATAATCTTGCTATTTACAAAACATGTTGTTTATTTCATAAAACATTAGGTTTTTACGCAAAAATGTACTAGAATCTGTAAAATACATCAAATGTTTTGTAAAATACATCAAAGGTTTTATAAAATAAGTCAAATGTTTTATAAAACACATCGAATGTTTTATAAACTACATCGAATGTTTTATCCGTCTTAAACCGGGTGTATAATCGGTCTTCTACTGCACCGTCAAACCTTGTTTACTTGCTCTGTTTTGATAACCTGTAAGGTTGTAACTGTCCATAGAAAAAATAAATAATTCTGGAATCAAGATCTATGAGCCTCAAATACAACCGCCGTTAATGGTGAAAGAGATTTTACAGAATAAATAAGAAAGATGGTGTCAGAAAGACTTTAGATTAGAACAAAAATGAGGGAGAAAAGGATGAGGGGAATAACTTTAATTTTACTTCCTATTTTGACTATTTTCGTTCATCCTTATTTTCAATTCATTTGGATTATTTGTGTTCCACAAAGTCAGTTCATCACAAAATATACACGTTTTTGCTTAGCCCTGAATTCATCATTGTGTCTTTCGTTTGGCTGTTAAGTAGCATGGGTGTCATGTCGAATGTTTCCATAGTCACTCTATTTTATTAGGCTGAGAAGATGGATACTATGTTGAATAAATGGTCTGAGTCTCACTAAGTGGACCCTAACATGTTCATAACAGAACTACACCGGGGATCGCCTTAATTTTGGGTTGGCAGCTGAACAAGCAAAATCCGAAGGCTATAAAGTTGAGGTATGTGACTAATTTCCTTTGTGCATCTTGATTTCCTGGAAAGCATTATCTCATTGATCCTACTTTTTCGTTGTAGATGGTCATAGTCGGAGATGATTGTGCTTTATTACCCAGAGGTATTGCTGGACGTCGAGGCTTGGCAGGAACCATTCTTGTCCATAAGGTTACTTGTTTCTCTCTTGATAGAAGTGACACCACTAACGACATGATTATTAGGAGAATAACTGGTGGCAATGATAATATTTTATACTTCTGTTTCGTTGTTACTTGCAACATAGGTGTGGAAATTCACTGTTCATCTACTTTTTGGAATGGGGAAAAGGTAGGGGCAATACCCTTGATCATATTAAAAGAGAGAGCAAGGATGTTGCGATATACATAGTAACATCAACAACTCCAACGATCATCAATTACAAAGAAATGCAGAACATGATCACCAACAATAATCTCGTGAAAAAAAACCATTTTTTTTTTTGTAAATATTTGTAAACGCACTGACAAAAATTGAATTTTTTTTACATATAAACACAATTAAAAAATCACTAGTTATCCTGAAAACCTAAAATTCATTAATTACATATGAACCTAATTAAAAAGTCAATTACATCATATAAACCCTAAATTCTCTTAATATCATGAAAATTATGTGTATATCATGAAAACCCCAGGAAAAAAATGAACTTCAATTGCTTGAAAAATACTGAAAAAAAAAAAAACGGGTGTTTTAGTACTCAAAAAAATCCCCCAAATGCATTATCTTACTTGATTCAGATCTACAAGTGGGAATTTGAAATGGTTAGTCCAATAAGCTCGCCATTAATTCATCAGTAGAGGAAATAAACACAAGAAAAATGCCCAAAATATATTGCTACAGGATATCCCCTACAACATCGCTCAAGAATCACCCGAACTTTTAGATCAGAATGAATAAAGAAATCAGCAATAAGGAAATCAACAAGGAATTTTGGTTTTTTTTTTTTTATTATTTTTTTTTGTGTGTGATTTAACGATTTTAAGATTAAGATTTATAAAAAATCTTGTATTTTCGACGAGATGTGAGAAGGGGTTGAACCATGGAAGAGGAAAATGGATGAATCTAGAACTCTAGAAGGGGTATACGAATGAACAGGTTTCAGAATAGTCAAGAGTTTAATGGGCTATTTATTTACTATTTTGTTGAAAAGAATTTTACCTTGTTAGATAGAACCTTTCAAAATACCATTTTTGAAGATAGCACCTTTTTAAATAATGCTTTCAATCAAGTCATTTTTCCAAATATTGACCTCAACATTTTTTTTTTTTCATTCTGCTTTGACACTTCTTTTATTCTCCGACACACACTCTTTCTTTGATTTTTCTCATCTTTTCTCCTCCACCTTTTGCCTACACATCTTCCATGTAAGACTAACCAAGGGCCTGCAACAAATGCATCTCCTCTCCTTTGTCTTTCCCTTACCCAAACTCTGTGTCTCCTCCCTTAATAATGGAATGATGAGCCACTTGTGCTGCTAAAATTCTAAAGGCAAGGAATTTTCTTAAGGATTGTGATGCTTTATTCTTATATGGTTTACCGTTGTGTGCATGATGTTTGAAAAACCAACAAGATTAGTAGATCTAATTTGTTACCGAGAAAGAAAAGCCAAACTTAAAGTGATCAGCATGCTAAATGTGGGCATATTTAGATCCTATACATTTGCTCTATACCAAATGTAAACATAACTTAATGATTTCTCTAATGAAATCAGAACTACAAGATCTTGACTAAACATGATTCAATCATAAAACATCAAATTATATAATTCACTTGACTAACCTTGTTTCATAGTAGAGAATTGGTAATAAGATTTTCTTCCCTTAGCCTTTTCCTTACTCCTTGTTTTGATGAATAAGAACTATATAATGTATTTTTTGACGTAATGTTTTATTAATAATTTCATAACTACTTTTGGTGTCATATATCAGATATGTGTCCATAAGTAACCACCCCTTTACGAAGGAAGGTGACCTTAATTTTAAAAGCGCGCACCTAGGCGCAAAGCGCACCAAGGCGCCAGAATTGGGGCTTCAGAATGCACAGGCGCAGGTGGCCTGTGGTTCGCCTCTGCCTCTAGGGTTTTTTTTTTTTTTTTTTTTTTTTTCAATTTTTTTATTCTTGGAAGCGCGCCTAGGCGCAAGGCTCACAGCCCTTTTGCACTTTTGTGCGCCTCTCGCCTTTCAAAACTAAGGAGGTGACTTTTGAAATGAACACCTGCAATATTATAAATATCTAATGAGATATAAATCACACTTATTTTATTATTCAGCTAGGGAAGAGGGAATATTACTACTCTTGCATTTTAATGTCATTAATTGAAACCGGTTCATCACAGTATCAGATAAATAATATAGACTTACTCCTTTAATTATCAAACCTAAAACACATAGCCATATTGAATATTTTATTAAATAAATAATTCTAACATTCTCCCACTTGGCCTTTGTGTTTTCTTGGTGGCTCAATAAAACTATATACCGTAAGTCTATTAATTACACTTTAGATTAAGTCTATTAAGCTTTAATAATCTTAATTAAATTAGAACTGATTGGATCATGGCGGTTACATGCCATTAGACGACATGATCCCTTGCATGCATCACAAACCAATAAAAATTGAATACCATCGTTTGATTAAACAATTTCATATGTTAGTAACCATTGATTGTCATCCAACAACAATAAATGTATACATATACCGTAACGATAGCATGAGTTTTATAAAAGTAGAAACACAACTATTAGTGAATTCTAAATGTTATATACACAATGAGCAAATTTTTGCACGGCTTTGTCAACTACACCCATACGTTTTACATTGCCAATGAACACTTTGGGTGGAAGACCCTTTGTCAACGGATCTACTATGATCATATCCGTACCAATATGCTAAAAAATCACTCCATGCTTTTGCACTTCTTCTTTAACTGCCAAAAACTTCATCTGTATGTGCTTAGTACTCTTAGAATACTGGTCATTTTTTGGGATTTTTTGAGAAGACGGCTGAGGAATCATCACAAATAGTTCTCAATGGTTTGACTATACTATCAACAATACCAAGTTTAGAGATAAAGTTTTGCATCCGCAATGCATGGTTGGTAGCCTCAAAGCATGCGGCGACTTCAGCTTCCATGACTGACAGATTGCTTTGCATTTTTCCAAGATACCGCTTCTTCAGCTAAGAGAGACAAATATCCAAAAGTACACTTCCAAATATCAATACATCCCCTAAATTGGGTATCCAATAAATTTTAGATGTTCGTGTCTTCTATATGCAAGTATGAGCTCTTTGCTGCCTTGCAAATACCTAAGAACCTTCTTAGCCGCTTTCCAATAATCCAAATTGGGATTAATTTGATATCGACCTAGCATTCTAACAACAATGCTGATATCAGGTCGAGTACAACAGTGATAGTTCAGACTTCCAACCACTGTTGCATATGGGATCCTTTCCATTTCCTTACTTGCCAATTCATATTTCGAACATTCCATTTTACTGAACTTATCTCCTTTCGGAATTGGAACTAAACCCGCGGAGCATTATTCCATTCGGTATCTCTCCAAAATCTTATTAATATTGACTTTTTGAGACATTATAAGCCAACCTTGTGATTGATTTCAATATATTTCAATTCTAATCACATATGTTGCCTCACCCATATCTTTCATTTCAATGTTCTTAGAGAGATATATCTTTATATCATGTAACATACATACCCATGTCATTTATAGCAAACAAAATGTCATCAACATCAATCAATCAATCAGAGCCTTAATCCCAAAATTAGGGTTGGCTACATGAACCAAAATTAATCCTTCCATGTGGTCATCCACATAAATTTTCTTCCTCCATCCCTTGCGATCGAGAATCTCATTCTCCAGTAAATTTAAAAGCTTTATATCTTTTCTAACCCCTACCTACCAAGTCATTTTCGGTCTCCCCCTACCTCGTTTGAGATCTTCATGATCCCGCCCTTCCACTCATCGCACCGGGGCTCCCTCAGGCCTCCATCTCACATTTGCGAACCAATGCAAGCGATTTTCCCTTAATTTGCTTGCAATGTCTGTGACACCAACTTAACGGCTTATGACTTCATTTCTGATTCTATCCCTTAGAGTGTTCCCGCACATGCATCTCAACATCTGCATCTCCGTAACTCCTTCCTTTTGAATGTGCTCCTTCTTATAAGACCAACATTTTGTACCGTAGAGCAACACCGGTCTTATGATAGTCCTGTAGAATTTCCTCTTCAACTTTAACAGGATGTTTTTGTCACATAACACTCCTGTGGCTGCTCTCTATTTAAGCTACACAGATTTAATCCTATGTGCCACATCTTAGTCAATATCACCACTAATTTGGATAAATGACCCAAGATATTTAAAACATTCCCTCATATCAAAGTCTTTTCCGTCCAACCTCAGTGTCACATCACTTTCCCCACCTCTGAGTCTCCAAGCTGCATTCCATATATTCTGTCTTACTTCAAATTAGCTTAAACCCTCTAGACTCCAACCTTTGCCTCCATTGCTCTAATTTGGCATTAACCCCTTCTTTAGTTTCATCCACCAATACGATATCATCCACAAGCAGCATACACCATGGTACCTCATCATGGATTGACCTTGTTACTTCATCTATAACCATTGCAAAAAGAAAAGGACTTAACGCCGATCCTTGGTGCAACCCAATTGTTATAGGAAGTCTTTAGTCAACCCACCACAAGTCCTAACATTTGTGGACACCTCCCGTTACATATCCTTAACCAAGTCAATGTACCTTCGTGGTGTACCTTTCTTCATCATTGCCCACCAAAGCACATCTCTTGAACCTTGTCATAAGCCTTCTCTAGATCAATGAAAACCATATGTTCCGCGCCCTATAGAACTCGATCATTTGTCTTAACAAATTAATTGCTTCCATAGTTGATCTCCTAGGCATAAATCCAAATTGGTTTTTAGAGATGCTTTTGCACGCCCTCAACATATGTTCTATCACCCTCTCCTAGAACTTCATAGTGTGGCTCATAGGCTTGATCCCTCGATAGTTAGAACAATCTTGGGCATCTCCTTTGTTCTTATAAAAACCAAATTGCTATTTCGCCAATCTTGTGGGATCGTTGAAGTCTTCCAGACCTTGTTAAATAAATTTGTTAGCCAATCAATGCCCACCGTACCTCCACACCTCCAGTGGTATACCATGAGGCCAAATTGCTTTCTTTGGTTTCATCTTCTTCAATGCAATCTCCACCTCTACCCTTCTAATCCTCCGCATCCACTGAAGTATCGCTTGTGACCCCTCCTCCTTAACTGCCATTAAGCAATTCATCGAAGTACCCTTGCCACCTTTCTTTTATGTCCTCATCTTGATCCAAAACCTTATGGTTCTTATCTTTGACACACTTTACCTAGCCAAAACCCTTCCTCGCCTCCTGTCTTCGTTTTTCCATTCTGTAGATTTATTTTTCTCCCTCTTTAGAGTCTAACCTTTCATAAACCTCCTAAAAACCTTTTCTTTCGCTTGGCGGATAGCTACCTTCGTCTTACATAGCATCCTTATAGTCTACGCTGGTTTCATCAAACCTACATTTTCCCAATTCTAGATAACATTCTTTATTGTGTTTATATGTTGCTTTCACCTCTTCATTCCACCAAGAAGTATCCTTATGCATCATAGTCCTTCCCCTTGATTCCCTTAAGACCTCCTTGGCCACTTTAAGGAAACAATTATTCATGTGTGACCAAGCTATATCTGGATCCGCCTCTCTATCCAATTCGCCTCAATGATCACTTTATGTGTGAAAATCTTAGCATTAGCATTCCTCAAGGTCCACCATCTTATCCGTGGCTCCCCTTTGCTACATTTATTTTTCCCACACTCTTTCGAACGGATAGTCATCACCAATAGCCGGTGTTGGGTAACCACACTCTCTCCTAGGCTGACCTTGCAGTCTATACACCTTTGTCTATCCTCCCTCCTTGTGAGCAGGAAGTCTATTTGAGTTGCATTTGCTCCGCTACGAAAAGTTATCAAGTGGGAATCTCGCTTCTTAAACCAAGTATTAGTCATTATTAAGTCATACGAGTGGGCAAAATCCAATACGGTCTCTTTGTGAGCAGCGTCTCACCCAAAACCCTCGTGAACACTCTCAAAACCATCATGATGGTCCCCAACATGCCCATTCAAGTCGCCTCTAATATATAACTTCTTTGTGTGAGGGACACCTTGGACCACTTCATCAAGTCCTCCCAAAATTGTCGTTTCTCCTCCGTTCATAGTCCAACTTGGGGCGCATAAGCACTAAGGGTCCGTTTGGTAGGGTGTAAAACATTTTCGGATGAAAATAGTTTGCTATGAAAAACCTTTTACCTTGGAAAATCCATTTTCATAAAGAATTTCCATTGTTTGGTTGCATGTAAAATGATTTTACATTTTAAACATTTTTCATTGTTTGGTTGGATGAAAAATCAAGCATTTCAATTGTAAGGAAAAGTGTTTTCCTTCCAAGTGTGATGGAATATGTTTTCCTCCCAATTTTGGAGGAAAATGTTTTTAACATGGTAGAAAACCATTTTCCACCCCAAGTTTTACATTTTAATATTTTACTCCAAACCAAACGATGTAAAATGAGAAAACTTTTGTGAGGGAAAACGTTTTACGCTCTACCAAACGGACCCTAAGAACATTAAAAATCTCCTTACCACACAACAACTTCACCCTAATCAACCTGTCGCTCTTTCAATAAGTCTCGATTACCTCTTGCGAAAGCCGCTCAAGGACCACACCTACTCTATTGCTAACTCCATCACCATGATTCTGGTTTTGTCCAGCATACAACACCTTATACCCTAAGATCAAGTGCCGAGCTCCTTGTCTTGTCCACCTTGCCTCTTGAAGGCACAAGATGGTTGCTCGTCTTCTCTTCATCACCTCCACCACTTTGCCGATTTCCCTGTTAGAGACCCCACATTCCAGGAACCAACCTGTAAACTAACCGTAGACCCATTCCTCCTTCGCTCTCTTACACCACCTATGATTCTGTGCTCATTTGACACCGCCCCGTGATAGTGTGGCGCGTCGCTTTGGGGCGACGAGCTAGCAACCATTGCATATTTATCACTACACCCGGCCTGCAAAGTATAGCGCATTGCTGATTAGGGAACGCCCCAATCGCAAACCCTTGCTCCTTTGACACCATATTCGGGCAATGTGGCGCGTCGCTTTGCGGCGATGACCTAGCAACCCTTGCATATTTATCACTACACACGGGTCTATGAAGTGGAGTGCGTTATTGATTTGGGAGCGCCCCCACGAAATCATCATTGTGGTCACTAACCTACCACAACTCTCCTCCATTATCCAGGCTTGGACCGACGGCGGAGTTCAAAATGTCATCAACATATAAGACTAAGATCAAAAACTTTCTCTGAGTGTCCTTAATATAGATACACTTATCAACAATAATTTCCACAAATCCATAAGATGTGATAGCAGTGTTGAACTTTAAGTACCATTGTGTGGAAGCTTGTTTTAGTCCATATATTGACTTCTTTAGTTTAAACACCATGTGTTCTTTTCTTGTGGCCATACATCCTTCAGGCTTGTCCATATGTACTTCCTCTTCTAATTCACCATTCAATAAGGCAGTTTTTGACATCCATTTGGTGAAGCTCAAGATCATAACGAGCCACCAAAGCTAAAAAAATTCTTAAAGAATATTTCTTTGACGCTAGAGAAAAAGTTGTAGTCAATTCCATCTTGTTGGGTGAATCCTTTAGCGACAAGCTTAGCTTTAAATTGTTCAATATTGCCTTGAAGACCTCCTTAAAGATTCACGTGGTTCATTGTCTCTTAACAGACTCATTGACTATAGTCTCATTTGTGAGTTATGTACATCGTTATGTTGTGCTATTGTGTCATTTGGATATGATGCAACAATTGGTTCAAAGGAAATAGCAGGCGGCCATTGATCACCTTCAACATTTATCTCTAGAATGTCCACATTTCGTGTTTGACCACTCTCACTAGTTTGACTATTTTCAATGAATCAAACATTACTCGTCTCTATAATTCATGTACTATTGTTAGGGCAATAGAATATGTACCTCTTTGACTGTTCAGGATAGCCAATGAAAAATCCATTGAGTGTCCAATCCAGTTTCTTTTCATTTGGATTATACAACCTTACTTCTGCTTAGCAAACACGTATATGCTTTAAACTAGGTTTTCTTCTAGTCCACAATACATAAGGTGTTTTAGGAATTGCCTTACTTGGAACTCGATAAATTGATACGTTGCGGTCTTTAATGCATATATCCCTAATAAAATGGGCAAAGAGCAATTATTTAACATGCCCCTAACCATACCCATTAAAGTTCGATTCCTCCTTTCAGCAACACCATTCTGGTGAGGTGATGAGGTGTACTAGACATTGTATACAAGTACGATTCCTCCTTTTAGCAACACCATTGTAATGAGGTGATGAGGTGTACTAGACATTGTATACTGTACACAAATGCCTCTACTTTCAAGGAACTTTGCAAGTGGACGTGGACATTGTCCACTTTCATTATATTTTCCATAATATTCACCACCTCTATGGGATCTCACTACTTTAACTTATTTTATCTAATTGTCTTTCAACCTCATTAATGAACACCTCAATGACATTCACGGATTGAGACTTTTCATGCAGTAGATACATATCACCATATTGTGAGAAATCAGTAAAAGCAATAAATTTTTTTCTCAATTCCAAGGAGTAACATCAAATGGACCACATATATTAGTGTGAATCAACTCAAGAAGTTGAGTACTTCTCATAGCTGGTTTCTTTACTATGAGACAATCTACACATTTTGATCACGAAAATCCAATTGAGAAAGAATGCTATTCTTTATTAACCTCATCAACCTTTCTTTGGAACATGATCCATTCTTGGATGCCACAAGATAGCAAGATTATCATTGGATGGACTACGTCTAATGCCTTAACTTTCAATATTAAATAAGCATTCAGAGAATTTAATATCAAGGTTAAATTTATAAAGTTAATCATTCAAAGTATCACAACCATGCAAATAATTATGTCTTTACAATGAGAATCCACCACTACCATACTTAGCATTAAATCCTAATATATACACTTTACTAATAGGAACTAGATTTCTAGCACAATCAGGAACATAGAGACATCGTTCGAAATCTAAATGACATCCAGTATTTAAGATCAATCTATAAGTCCCAATGCCTTCGATTCGTGCCTTCATCCAGTTTCCCATAAACAAGAATCGCTCAGCTCGTGTTATGGGTTCGATTGAACTGAATCCCTGTTTAATATGAGACACATGAGTAGTAGCACCAGAATCTAACTACTAAAGTATTATTAGGCACTTCTTTAAGATTCGATTCTAAAGAAATATAACTATAATGCATACCTTTCTTCTCGAACCAAACCATCCTTTTAGGACAATCATTTTTGAAGTGTCCTTTCTTACAAAAGAATCACTTCTTCTTTCAGATCTTGCTCTCCGGGCTTTTTACAAAAGCCTTATCCTTCTTCTTGTCCTTTTTACCTGGCTTTGCTTTGCTGGTGGAAGCACAGCAGGGGCAACAAGATGAAGTACTTGATCTTTCATCTTCTTTAATCTACCCGCTTCCTAATCCAACATAGCCTTCAATTCTTGAAAGTTTCACTTATCCTTAATGGTGTTATAATTCACCTAAAATTGACTAAAATCAGGAGGTAGAGAGTTAATGATGAACTGGACCTAGAATGTCTCATTTACATCCATCCCCATACTGTTTAATTTTGCTGTCAAGTTAGACATGTGAGTAACATGATGTGGATTGGCTGAGTCCAGTCAAACTTCTTTGTAGTCAACTGACCCATTAGGTTGGCTACAATTGACTTATCAGCCATATCTGATTGAGAATGCTCCTTAATTTGTTGCACGAATTCCCTTGCATTCTGTGTCTTTGGCATAGATGGCTTGATACTTTCAGACATAGTCATGCTCATGAGATTCAAACTCAGCTGATTTGATCGCTCCCATGCCTCATCAAAAAACTTTTCTGCATCGGAGCTAGTATTTCTAATGGTTGGCGGCTGCTCATCAATGTGTGTGTATATATATATATTTAATTTCTTACGGATTTGATTATGGCCTAACTTCCATGTGATTGGAAAATTCTGTTATCATTGCCAATTGATATACTTTTTTATTTGTTAACTTTTGTTTCTGAACTGCTTGAGGAATGTGATGCCTTAACTGCATGTGGATTTCCCTTCTATAATTGAATCTTGAAAAAGCAACTAGACTAGTGGATTTAATTGTTAAAAAAGTCACGCTTGATGTAATACCTAATGCATTATTACAGCTGTTTTTTTTTTTTGGGCTTGAGAAATTCTGGTGTTGGGCATTGTTGTTAATTAAATTTTCTTTTCTATGAAAAAACATGTTCTGTTCTGTCCTATAATTTTTTGCTTTTCAATTTTTGTCGGGCATAGGTTGCTGGAGCAGCAGCAGCAGCTGGTTCCAACCTTGCTGAAGTTACAAGTGAAGCTAGAAGAGCATCTGAAATGGTTGGAACTATGGGTGTTGCATTATCTGTGTGCACTCTTCCAGGTCAAGTAACTTCAGATCGTTTGGGCCCTGGAAAGATGGAAATTGGTCTAGGAATTGTAAGCAAGTACTCAAACCATTTTACTATTGCTGCTGATTATGAGCCAAAATGGGTCAGAAATTTTTTTGGCTTCATATTTTGGGTGTTAAGTGTTGCATATTTCTCCTTGATTTTTTTTCTAATTTGAAGTGGAGCCTCTCTTTGCTTAACTTCGTTGACTTTGCTCATTCCGTCAGCTGACTAAACTAGTGAATTATACACTATGAAGCTTAGGTGCATCTAAAATTGTTGTGATGCTTGGCTGCCCCCGGCTCCCCATATAGTTGATATACTCAATATGCTTGTATGTCATTCTGGCTTTCTCAAGCAATTTAGTTGTAGTATTAGGCTCTAACTTTCTGTATGTATTCACCAAGTTAGGTTTTATTTTTCAGCATGGAGAACCTGGCGCTGCTGTAGCAGATCTGCAGCCAGTAGATGTGGTTGTTGCTCGTGTTCTTATGAAAATATTGTCACCGGTATGTGTCAAACTTGGGAGTGTTTGCAGCTTCAAATTTCTTTCTGTTATGTCAAATTTCTTGAATTTGTGTTTCTCATGATGCAGTTATCGCCTGTGAATGGGACTTCTTACATATTCTTTGGTGTCGCCTACCTTTTACTTTAATTCTCTTTTCCTTGGAAGTTTCGTTTACTTTTTTGCGTGATGTCGTTCCTCTTGATTTCCATTTCTTGTTACTGGGTTGCACTTGTCTTATTTTCATAAATTTTACTATATGGCAAACGTACATTGTAGCAACAACGACAACAACAAAGCCTACTTCCAAAATAATTTGGGGTCGACTAGACATGAATCAATATGAGGAGTCGCAAATGTCAACAGTAGAAATCTTCCTCCTCCTCCAATCTTCCTTGTTTGACACTAAATGTTTTTCAAGTCCCAAAACCCTCATATCTCCACACAAAACTCTCATCCAAGTTTGCTTGGGTCTTCCTCTACCTCTCCTCCTTCCCTCTTGTTGCCACCCTTCCAACCTCCTTACTAAAGCGTTAATCAGTCTCCATCTTATAACTAATAAATAGAACCCAATCCATGATGTCAAATTTTTAATTGAGGGCCTAAAAAGCAATACGAATCAATTGCCTCCATGGAAACTAGTATATGATAGCTTCATAAGTTCAACCATCTCCAATGGTAATCCAAAGTTTATGCTCGGACGGAGGAAGATAAAAAATGAGAAGACTTTGTGCGCTCGATGGGTTTTTATTTATTTATTTATTATTCTTATTATTATTGACCACACTGAAAGATCAAATTTGGTTCATGTTAGCCGACCCTAATTATGGGACTAAGGCTTCGATTGATTAAATATTATTGATATTGTTATCATTATCGTTATACATGTGTGATGGTTATCTAGTGTCCCTCATGGGTACATGAGGCTATATGTAACTCAAAGGAATATGCATAAATTTATCAAACTCAAAACTTATCGTCTTTTATAAATGTAACAACAACAAAGCCTTATTCCCAAATTAATTTGGGGTCGGCTAGACATGAATCAATATGAGGAGTCACAAAAGTAATGAGCAGAAATCCTCTTTCTCCAATCTTCCCTATTTGACACTATATGTTCTTGAAGCACCAACATCCTCATATCTCCACTAACAACCCTCATCCAAGTTTGCTTTGGTCTTCCACTACCTCTGCTCCTTCCCTCTTGTTGCCACCCTTCCAACCTCCTTACCTTAGCGTTACTCGGTCTCCGTCTTACATGAATAAACCATCTTAGCCGATTTTCTTCATTTTATCTTCAATAGAAGCAACCTCCAACTTCCTCCTCATTTTGTATTTTGTCCTTTACTGTATGCCCATACATCCAATGTAACGTAAGCATCTTTGCCATACTTATCTTATGGAGGTGGTAGTATTTTAAAGCCTAACATTCGGTCCCATAATGCAGTGCTTGTCTAATGGCTTGTGTGGTATCATTTTCCCTTCAATTTATTGGGCATACACCGATCACATAAGAAACCAAAAGCTCCCTTCCACTTCAACCAACCCGTTTGTGGTCCACATCCTTGTTCAATTCACCATCCTTTTGGATAATTGATCCTAAATACCAAAGAAATCCGAACATTAGACACACTTTCCATTGAAACTAATTGAGCTTGTCGTCCTAATCCTTGTCATATTGAATGCACACTCCATATATTTCGTCTTACTTCAGCTCAACTCAAAACCACGTGATTCCAACATTCTTTGCCACTGTTCCACCTTACTTTCAGTTCTTCTTTCGATTCATCAACCAACACAATATCATCTGCAAGCAACATGCACCAAAGGATACTATCTTGAATTGAACTTGTCAATTCGGCCATAACTATGGCAAAAAAAGGGCTAAGTGTAGAACCTTGTTGTATACCAATAGTGATATGGAACTGCTCTATTTTCCCAACGCTTGTTTGTACGCTTGTGCTAACTCCCTCATAAATATCTTTAATGATATCAATATATTTCCTTGGGATATCTATCCTTGTAAGGGCCCACCGTAGCACTTCCCTTGGGACCTTATCATATGTCTTTTCCAAGACAATAAAAGCCATATATAGGTTTTTCTAATCATCCCTATTAGTGCTCCATAAGTTGCCTCATGAGAGGGATTGCCTCTATAATTGACCTTCGTGGCATAAAACCAAATTGATTCTCCAAAATTTGCACAAATCTTCTCAACCTCAATTCAATAACTTGTTCACAAAGTTTCATGGTATGGCTCATTAGCTTGATCCCTCTATAGTTAGCACAATCTTGAACATCACATTTATTCTTATACACCGGGATTATGGTGCTCTTCCTCCATACCATTGGCATCTTGTAATTTCCCCGTATCTTGTTGAAGAGAGCCGTCAACCACTCAATTCCTTTATCTCCCAAACATCTCCATACCTCAATAGGAATAACATCCGGCCCCACAGCTTTCCTTGACCCATCTTTTTTTAAGATCTTTTAACTTCCCCCTTCTGAATCCTCCTCATAAAATCCCGATTTACCATGTCATAAGTAATAACTACGCCCTCAATCTCTTGGTCTCGAACCTCATTAAATAAATTATCAAAGTTGGACCTCTATCTACTCTTTATCTTGTTATCATCAACCAACGCCCTTTGATCAACATCTTTCACGCACTTAACCGCCTATGGTCTCTGGTCTCTGGTCTCTCATATGAGGGATTCTATAAATGTCTTTCTTTGCTTCTTTAGTATCCAACCTGGCATAATGGTCTTGGTTTACCTTTGCCTATAGCCTATTCTTGGCATATGTCTTTCCTGAAAAATGCTATTCCATCATTTGTTTTTAATAAGGGGTGGAAATCAATTTCTCAAGAAAGAAAAACTTCTCTTTAACAAAAAAAACTCTTTTATTTACTGTTTTGAATATATAGTATGCCACATATTCCTTTCAATTCTTTACTCTTCTATTCCTTTCCTTACATCCTTCTTCCCCTTTTTCTTTCAAATTTCTTTTTCTCTATAAGTTCTCTTCTACTAAAACAAACAAAGGAAAATTTTTTTTTACAGTTGTCTTTTTTATTAAAAATTATGTTTCTTAGAAAATTATTTTCCATGAAAAGTGTTTTCTATCAAATTAAACGGAGGCTTAGTAGGATAGTTTCATAGGTGTTATAAAGGAATAAGATGTCCAAATATACCTCAACTCCAATGAATTCATCTTCTTTTCGACTTTAGTAAAAAAAGATTGTGGAGACACGATTTTACTGCCAGCAGGAACCTGTAAACAAGTTAAAGTCGCTTTAGATAGCGTTCAAAAATAATAGATGATGACAATTTAGCACTTTCAACATGACATGACTAATAAGCAACAAGTTTGTCATGCCGTAATATGGCAAGGCAACAATAAAAAAAGCAGCCCGCTAAACACAATTATATATACAGAACACCTCCCTAAGATGAGAACAAGCACTTATATGAGAATAAATCTAAACCTTTAGATGCATTAGATTTAAGGGTACAGATATTTCCCATTAAATTTAGAGGCTCCATCACCAACTTTTTTTTAATTCACTCCACAACATATGGATTATAATATCCTCTTTCTTCATTTCCTTTCTCTCTTCACCTCCACTTTCTATCTCCTCATGAAAAATCAATAGAGAATTCACCATCACCATGGACCATCCACTCAATCAACACCATCTGTACAACAACCACAGCAGTAATTATCACTTCTTCTCTTTTCTCTACCTCAATGTGGTTATCAGATTTCAACAAAACTGTAGACTAGAACAAACACCGATTCAACTTTTCATTCCTTTATTTTATTTTATTTTATTTTTTTTTTTTTGCGCTTTAAATTTTTCCAAAATCAATAAATTAAATAGTTTCATATTATGTTTATTTGTAAATTGAAGATTTCCTTGTGACAATTCCCTAACTTGAAGTTGTCTGGTTCAACTTCTTCGCCGAATCATTGGCATGGAAGTGATGGAATGAGCTTTAGAATGAGGTTGTCTTGATTGAAATCTATCGTTACCATTTATGAGTGTTGAAGCTAAGTTCACTTGAATGTCATTGATGAAGGTGCTCACAAAACTTTCACTAAGATGATTTTTGTAGATCTTTAATTTTGACATATATTTGTAAGAAATTCTTCTGTATTGAGTGATTGAGTGATAATAGATGTGATTTTGATGATGATGTAATGATGACAATTTCAATATAAGCCTCACACGTGTTCTCACAATCAATGAATATGTTCTAAAAACAGTTGTATAAGTTCCAAATTTGTCTCCAAATAACTAAAACATACTTGAAATGATTCCAAACATACTTCAAATAATTTACAACGTGTAAAAAATACATCGGAACATACTTGAAATATCTAAGAACATATTGGAAATAATTTAGGACATAAGCTAAAAATTTTAGAACATGGATAGATGTAAGTAGACTACAAAAGTGTGCTTATGTTTTAAATTTAGAACTATTCTCATATATGTAGACATTCTCACATAAGAGGGTATTCTCACTAGAACGTAACTATATATAATTTTTTTTTTTTTTTATAACTATCCTTTTGGAAAAAAATTGACTTGATGAAAAAAGATAATTTTTATTTGTACATCATCCATATCTATTTGTTTTTATATATATATTATTGAGAGATAACGCAAAACGTTAATGCCTTAATTATGAATAATTAAAAATTATAAAAACTATATCATTAAAAAGTACACATAGACAAATCAAATATGGGTATCTTTCAAATCCGTATAAAACAAGAATGAGTCAAAGCTCTTAGGTGAATACTGCATTTGGTCAAAATGTGGCAATTATAAAACTATATGATTGGATAAATATACTCTATGAAAACATGTATAAACAATTATGATTGAAGTGTTATTAATTTTAATAAAAACTTTGATCTGATGAAAAAAAATTATCACATGTAGATAACATTAATCAATCTTTGAAGAAAAAAAATTGTATAAACCCGTGCGATGCTAGAAATAATGTAAATTTAACATTTAATGGACCCCAAGCCCAACAAAGTTATTTACTTCGGACAACTTACAAAAGTGGAAGTATTTACTAATGCAACCAAAGTCAATCATCACTTTTAGCGAAAAACTGTCAACTCAAGAAAGTGCTTTAAAAGTTGCATTTAAAAATGAACTTTGATAAGGAGATGTGTTTAGCTCGTACTAGAAAACGAGTAATGGGAACAACTACTATGGTTCAGTTTAATAGATGCCCATATATGAGGGTAACTATTACACCTATAACAATTTTTTCAAAGTGCAAAATGCCAATGCTAAGAAACAAGTTTCTGTAATCGTAAAGCAAGGGGAATTTTTAATATAAAACAATTCATTTTTGGGCATCATCGTTAGAATAAATGCACATAAATATAGCAGATAATTGCCTAAATTGATGTTTATGACATATGGGAAATAATTTTTTTAAGAAAATGTTAGAAAAAAGAACACTTGATTTTTATTGCTAATTCAGTTGAAAGCAAGTGTGCCATGGGCATCTGATCTATATTTGCATCATTTTTATGTTCAACAATCCCGTTCACAGCACCCTCAAAATTGGAATTACCTGAATGTAAAAAACAGGTGAAAAATCTGAATCTAAAAGCAAGTGAAACATCTGAATCTAAAAGCAGGTGTGTTCATATATATATATATATATATATATATATATATATAACAGGTGCATCACCAAGGAAAACAAAGCAAGCATAAAAAAGGTAAAAGATGGCTCCAATCCCTAGTTGCCATTAAGGGGTGCATACATTATTCTCTTTCTCGTCCAGTAAACCCTCTCCACTCCTCTGACTCAGAATCAACATGTCCGGGTCTGGCATAGTAGCATGCCAAGAGTCAAGGCTCTAAAAGATCCATCCATTCCAAAACAAATACTTCGCAATTCAATCCAGTAATAACTACCATCTGAACTAACACTCTTTTTATTTTATTTTTCCGTAATTCCAAGTTTTCGAAAGCAAAACAGCAAAAAGACCAGACTTTTCTTTATAAGTGTTTGCTCTAACATGAATCAGCAATGAGGATAAACAATGCCAACTTGCCACATTCTCAAATAGTTATAATAAGCGCTCTCTCCATAACCATGCTAATAACCTAATTGCATAATTAACCACGAAAACTCAACCCTACAACCTCCATTCGAGGTGATCCAAGAAAATTTACAAGGAAAAATCACAATGTACACCCCAAACTATCGAAGAAACAAAATAAATGTACCTAAGTTTACGCTCTACGACAAGCCAACAATGTAGATACACACATCACGATTTCGCCGACTCAAACTCAATATGATCATTATCTACATAGTCCATGCTAAACACAGCAAATAAATACATACAAAATTAAATCTTCCTTCTGCTAAATTTTGACATAATATTCAAAAACAGCATTGAATTTCAGCTAACGAATACAAAAAACAACTCAATAAAGCCATTAAAGTGCCATAACTGAAACTCAAATACAATAATTCACCAAAATAAACAAAAATTACAAAAAATAACAAAAATAAACAATAATTATACCTTCAAATTGATTACTCTAGCTAACATCAACATCCATAGCAGTAGAATCAGATGATTCTAGGTTAATAGCTTCGAAAAAATCTTATCCACAAATTCAGTATGCTGAATTAAATTTCATATGCAAATCAATCTCCTATAAAAATCAAATCAATCGAATAAAATCAAATCCCTAATTGCTAAAAAAAAAACCCTAAAAACAAGAAATATAATAAAAAATAAAAATACAGGAATTCAATTGAATTGGATGGAATAAAAAAAGGAAAGAGATATTTTAAATAATTACAGTTTTTTTGCGACATAATTTGCCGCAAATAAGAGGAGATTAGGTTAAGAATAAATTGAGAAAAGGAATTTGAGTGAGAAGTGAATTTAGCAGCATGTTCTTCTCCAACTTTGTTTCAGTAAAGCTTTACAAATTCCATACTTCAACCCTTTTTCAAGTTTCAAACTTTCTAAATTTTCTAGGAAAAAAATATATGTAACACAATTATATTTTTGAAAATATTAATAAAGGATAACAAAAAAAACTAAGTGAAAATGAGTTGTTATGGCCAGGGTGGTACTTACTTTATCCGGCTGAACAATTGTATCAAGTTGAGAGAAGGATAATGTGTTAGTGATGGGGGACAATTATGATAATTGACGTTGACGACCTGATTTACTGCACGACAATTATGATGGTTGACGTTGACGACTTGATTTACTGCACGATTGCTTTTCTCGATAGATATGGTTGGTCATGTGTAGAAGAAAGTTGGTTGAGAAACAGAGTTCCTAATGGGACCCCTATTATTGGTTTAAAAAATTAAGAAAACAGCAAAAATAAAGGCCAGAGTTTGATTTTTTTTATTTAAATTTAATATTTAAATTTAATTTATTATTTTTTTGAATTAAAGCTCACCTAGTTTTCTAATTCAAGGTTCGAGCTAAACAACAACAACAAAGCCTTAGTCCCAAATTACTTTAGGTTCGGCTAGATATGAATCAATATGAGGAGTCGCAAAAGTCATATGCAGAAATTCTCTTCCTCTAACCTTTCCTATTTGACGCTAAATTTTCTTCAAAGTCCTAACACCCTCATATCTCCAATAACAACCCTCATCCAAGTTTGCTTTGGTGTTCCTCTACCTCTTCTTGGTCCTTCTTGTTGTCACCCTTCCAACCTCCTTACCGTAGTGTTACTCGGTCTCTCTCTTATATGACCAAACAATCTTAGATGATTTTCTTTCATTTTATCTTCAATAGAAGCAACCTCAGCTTCCTCCTAATTACCTCATTTTGTACTTTGTCCTTTCTTGTATGCCCACACTTCCAACATAGGATACACATCTCCACCACACTCATCAATGGAGGTGGCAGTACTTCAAATTTGAGCTAAATCCCTAAATTGATTTCATGAAACAACTTAGAATTAATCCCTACGCTGCTTCGACATTCAAGGAAGATCAGTAGCGTTAATGAACCACACAATTTTATTTCTTTGATTTATTTTCTTTCTTTTTATTTTTCTCTTTCTCTCTCCTAATCTCATAATTGATAAGGACCACACAGTTTTATTTGTTGCATTACTCGCACGTGAATAAGCCGCCCCTTCCCCTTTTCTTTTTAATAAAGTTTTCTTCCTTATTTATTTTGTCTTCACTTATTTGACCAATTGACCTTTATATTTTCTTTTTTTTTTTTTTTTTGAAAATATAAAGGTCAATTGGTCAAAAAAGTGAAGACAAAATAAATAAGGAAGAAAACTTTATTAAAAGAAAAGGGGAAGGGCGGCTTATTCACGTGCAGTAATGCAAACAAATAAAACTGTGTGGTCCTTATCAATTATGAGATTAGGAGAGAGAAAGAAAAATAAAAAAAGAAAATAAATCAAAGAAATAAAATTGTGTGGTTCATTAACGCTACTGATCTTCCTGAATGTGAAGCAGCGTAGGGATTAATTCTAAGTTGTTTCATGAATCAATTTAGGATTTAGCTCAAATTTGAAGTACTGCCACTCCATTGATGAGTGTGGTGGAGATGTGTATCCTATGTTGGAATTGGGCATACGAAAGGACAAAGTACAAAATGAGGTAATTAGGAGGAAGCTGAGGTTGCTTCTATTGAAGATAAAATGAAAGAAAATCATCTAAGATTGTTTGGTCATATAAGAGAGAGACCGAGTAACACTACGGTAAGGAGGTTGGAGGGTGACAACAAGAAGGACCAAGAAGAGGTAGAGGAACACCAAAGCAAACTTGGATGAGGGTTGTTATTGGAGATATGAGGGTGTTAGGACTTTGAAGAAATTTAGCGTCAAATAGGAAAGGTTAGAGGAAGAGATTTTGCATATGACTTTTGCGACTCCTCATATTGATTCATATCTAGCCGAACCTAAAGTAATTTGGGACTAAGGCTTTGGTTGTTGTTGTTTAGCTCGAACCTTGAATTAGAAAACAGGTGAGCTTTAATTCAAAAAAATAATAAATTAATTTAAATATAAATTTAATAAAAAAAATCAAACTCTGGCCTTTATTTTTGCTGTTTTCTTAATTTTTTAAACCAATAATGGGGTCCCATTAGGAACTCTGTTTTCTCAACCAACTTTCTTCTACACATGACCAACCATATCTATCGAGAAAAGCAATCGTGCAGTAAATCAAGTCGTCAACGTCAACCATCATAATTGTCGTGCAGTAAATCAGGTCGTCAACGTCAATTATCATAATTGTCCCCCATCACTAACACATTATCCTTCTCTCAACTTGATACAATTGTTTTTTTTGTTATCCTTTATTAATATTTTCAAAAATAAATTGTGTTACATATATTTTTTCCCTAGAAAATTTAGAAAGTTTGAAACTTGAAAAAGGGTTGAAGTATGGATTTGTAAAGCTTTACTGAAACAAAGTTGGAGAAGAACATGCTGCTAAATTCACTTCTCACTCAAATTCCTTTCTCAATTATTCTTAACCTAATCTCCTCTTATTTGCGGCAAATTATGTCAAAAAACTGTAATTTTTAAAATATCTCTTTCCTTTTTTTATTCCATCCAATTCAATTGAATTCCTGTATTTTATTTTTATTTTATTTCTTGTTTTTAGGGTTTTTTTTTAGCAATTAGGGATTTGATTTTATTTCGATTGATTTGATTTTTATGGAGATTGATTTGCATATGAAATTTAATTCAGCATACTGAATTGTGGATAAGATTTTTCGAAGCTATTACCTAGAATCATCTGATTCTACTGCTATGGATGTTGATGTTAGCTGAGAGTTCATTTGAATTATAATTATTGTTTATTTTTGTTATTTTTTGTAATTTTTGTTTATTTTGGTGAATTATGTATTTGAGTTTCAGTTATGGCACTTTAATGGCTTTATTGAGTTGTTTTTTGTATTCGTTAGCTGAAATTCAATGCTGTTTTTGAATATTATGTCAAAATTTAGCAGAAGGAAGATTTAATTTTGTATGTATTATTTGCTGTGTTTAGCATGGAAATGTAGATAATGATCATTTGAGTTTGAGTCGGCGAATCGTGATGTGTGTATCTACATTGTTGGCTTGTCGTAGAGCGTAAACTTAGGTACATTTATTTTGTTTCTTCGATAGTTTGGGGTGTACATTGTGATTTTTCTTGTAAATTTCTTGGATCACCTCGAATGGAGGTTGTAGGGTGGAGTTTTCGTGGTTAATTATGCAATAGGTTATTAGCTGGTTATGGAGAGAGCGCTTATTATAACTATTTGAGAATGTGGCAAGTTGGCATTGTTTTCCTCATTGCTGATTCATGTTAAGAGCAAACATTATAAAGAAAAGTCTGCTTTTTGCTGTTTTGCTTTCGAAAACTTGGAATTACGGAAAAATAAATAAAAAGAGTGTTAGTTCAGATGGTAGTTATTACTGGATTGAATTGCGAAGTATTTGTTTTGGAATGGATGGATCTTTTAGAGCCTTGACTCTTGGCATGCTACTATGCCAGACCCGACATGTTGATTCTGAGTCAGGGAGTGGAGAGGGTTTACTGGACGAGAAAGAGAATAATGTATGCACCCCTTAAGGCAACTAGGGATTGGAGCCATCTTTTACCTTTTTTATGCTTGCTTTGTTTTCCTTGGTGATGCACCTGTTATTATATATATATATATATATATATATATATGAACACACCTGCTTTTAGATTCAGATGTTTCACTTGCTTTTAGATTCAGATTTTTCACCTGTTTTTTATTCAGGTAATTCCAATTTGAGGGTGCTGTGAACGGGATTGTTGAACATAAAAATGATGCAAATATAGATCAGATGCCCATGGCACACTTGCTTTCAACTGAATTAGCAATAAAAATCAAGTGTTCTTTTTCTAACATTTCTTAAAAAAATTATTTCCCATATGTCATAAACATCAATTTAGGCAATTATCTGCTATATTTATGTGCATTTATTCTAACGATGATGCCCAAAAAGGAATTGTTTTATATTAAAATATTCCCCTTGCTTTACGATATAGAAACTTGTTTCTTAGCATTGGCATTTTGCACTTTGAAAAAATGTTATAGGTGTAATAGTTACCCTCATTATGGGCATCTATTAAAACTGAACCATAGTATTGTTCCCATTACTCGTTTTCTAGTACGAGCTAAACACATCTCCTTATCAAAGTTCATTTTTAAATGCAACTTTTAAAGCACTTTCTTGAGTTGACAGTTTTTCGCTAAAAGTGATGATTGACTTGGTTGCATTAGTAAATACTTCCACTTTTGTAAGTTGTCCGAAGTAAATAACTTTGTTGGGCTTGGGGTCCATTAAATGTTAATTTACATTATTTCTACATCGCACGGGTTTATACAATTTTTTTTCTTCAAAGATTGATAATGTTATCTACATGTATAATTTTTTTTCATCAGATCAAAGTTTTATTAAAATTAATAACACTTCAATCATAATTGTTTATCCATGTTTTCATAGAGTATATTTATCCAATCATATAGTTTTATAATTGCCACATTTTGACCAAATGCAGTATTCACCTAAGAGCTTTGACTCATTCTTGTTTTATACGGATTTGAAAGATACCCATATTTGATTTGTCTATGTGTACTTTTAATAATATAGTTTTTATAATTTTTAATTATTCATAATTAAGGCATTAAACGTTTTTGCGTTACTCTCAATAATTATATAAAAAACAATAGATATGGATGATGTACAAATAAAAATTATCTTTTTCATCAAGTCAATTTTTTTCCAAAAGGTAGTTATAAAAAAAAAAAAAAAATTAATTAGTTACGTTCTAGTGAGAATACCCTCTTATGTGAGAATGTCTACATATTGAGATAGTTCTAAATTTAAAACATAACACACTTTTGTAGTCTACTTACATCTATCCATGTTCTAAAATTTTAGCTTATGTCCTAAATTTTCCAATATGTTCTTAATATTTCAAGTATGTTCCGATGTATTTTTACACGTTGAAATTATTTGAAGTATGTTTGGAATCATTTCAAGTATGTTTTAGTTATTTGGAGACAAATTTGGAACTTATACAACTGTTTTTAGAACATATTCATTGATTGGAACACGTGTGAGGCTTATATTGAAATTGTCATCATTACATCATCATCAAAATCAACATCTATTATCACTCAATCACTCAATACAGAAGTTTCTTACAAATATATGTCAAATTAAAGATCTACAAAAATCATCTTAGTGAAAGTTTTGTGAGCACCTTCATCAATGACATTCAAGTGAACTAGCTTCAACACTCATAAATGGTAACGATAATTTCAATCAAACAACCTCATTCTAAAGCTCATTCCATCACTTCCATGCCAATGATTCGGCGAAGAAGTTGAACCAGACAACTTCAAGTTAGGGAATTGTCACAAGGAAATCTTCAATTTACAAATAACACTAATAGAACTATTTAATTTATTGATTTTGGAAATTTAAAGCGCAAAAAAAAAAAAAAAAATAAAATAAAATAAAGGAATGAAAAGTTGATCGGTGTTGTTCTAGTCTACAGTTTTGTTGAAATCTGATACCCACATTGAGTAGAGAAAAGAGAAGAATGATAATTACTGCTGTGGTTTGTTGTACAGATGGTGTTGATTGAGTGGATGGTCCATGGTGATGGGTGAATTCTCTTTGATTTTCATGAGAGATAGAAAGTGGAGGTGAGAGAGAAGTGAAAGAAGAAAGAGGATATTATAATCCATATGTTGTGGAGTGAATTAAAAAAAGTTGGTGATGGAGCCTCTAAATTTAATGGGAAATATCGTACCCTAAATCTAATGCATCTAAGGTTAATTTATTCTCATATAAGTGCTTGTTCTCATCTTAGGGAGGTGTCTGTATATATAATTGTGTTTAGCGGGCTGCTTTTTTTATGTTGCCTTGCCATATTACGGCATGACAAACTTGTTGCTTATTAGTCATGTCATGTTGAAAGTGCTAAATTGTCATCATCTATTATTTTGAACGCTATCTAAAGCGACTTTAACTTGTTTACAGGTTCCTGCTGGCAGTAAAATCGTGTCTCCACAATCTTTTTTTACTAAAGTCGAAAAGAAGATGAATTCATTGGGGTTGAGGTATATTTGGACATCTTATTCCTTTATAACACCTATGAAACTATCCTACTAAGCCTCCGTTTAATTGATAGAAAACACTTTTCATGGAAAATAATTTTCTAGAACAATTTTTAATAAAAAGACACTGTTAAAAAAATTTTCCCTTTGTTTGTTTTAGTAGAAGAGAACTTATAGAGAAAAGAAATTTGAAAGAAAAAGGGGAAGAAGGATGTAAGGAAAGGATAGAAGAGTAAGAATTGAAAGGAATATGTGGCATCTATATATTCAAAACGTAAATAAAAGAGTTTTTTTGTTAAAGAGAAGTTTTCTTTCTTGCAAAATTGATTTCCACCCCTTTATTAAAAACAATGATGAATAGCATTTTTCAGGAAGACATATGCCAAGAATAGGCTATAGGCAAAGGTAAACCAGACCATTATGCCAGGTTGGATCCTAAAGAAGCAAAGAAAGACATTTATAGAATCCCTCATATGAGAGACCAGAGACCAGAGACCATAGGCGGTTAAGTGCGTGAAAGCTTTTGGATCAAGGGTGCGTTGGTTGATAACAAGATAAAGAGTAGATAGAGGTCCAACTTTGATAATTATTTAATGAGGTTCGAGCCCAAGAGATTGGGGCGTAGTTTTACTTATGACATGGTAATCGGGATTTATGAGGAGGATTCAGAAGGGGGAATTAAAAGATCTTAAAAAAAGATGGGTCAAGGAAAGCTGTGGGGCCGGATGTTATTCCTATGAGGTATGGAGATGTTTGGGAGATAAGGAATTGAGTGGTTGACGGCTCTCTTCACAAGATACGGGGAAATTACAAGATGCCAATGGTATGGAGGAAGAGCACCATAATCCCGGTGTATAAGAATAAATGTGATGTTCAAGATTGTGCTAACTATAGAGGGATCAAGCTATGAGCCATACCATGAAACTTTGTGAACAAGTTATTGAATTGAGGTTGAGAAGATTTGTGCAAATTTGGAGATCAATTTGGTTTTATGCCACGAAGGTCATTATAGAGGCAACCCTCTCATGAGGCAACTTATGGAGCACTAATAGGGATGATTAGAAAACCTATATATGGCTTTTATTGTCTTGGAAAAGACATGATAAGGTCCCAAGGAAGTGCTACGGTGGGCCCTTACAAGGATAGATATCCCAAGAAATATATTGATATCTTAAAGATATTTATGAGGGAGTTAGCACAAGCGTACAAACAAGCGTTGGGAAAATAGAGCAGTTCCTATCACTATGGTATACACAAGGTTCTACACCTTCCCTTTTTTTCCATAGTATGGCCGAATTGACAAGTTCAATTAAGATAGTATCCTTTGGTGCATGTTGCTTGCAGATGATATTGTGTTGGTTGATGAATCAAAGAAGAACTGAAAGTAAGTGGACAGTGGCAAGAATGTTGGAATCACGTGGTTTTGAGTTGAGCTGAAGTAAGACGAAATATTGGAGTGTGCATTCAATATGACAAGGATTAGGACGACAAGCTCAATTAGTTTCAATGGAAAGTGTGTCTATGTTCGGATTTCTTTGGTATTTAGGACATTATCCAAAAGGATGGTGAATTGAACAAGGATGTGGACCACAAACGGGTTGGTTGAAGTGGAAGGGAGCTTTTTTTCTTATGTGATCGGTGTATGCCCAATACATTGAAGGGAAATGATACCACACAAGCCATTAGACAGCACTGCATTATGGGACCGAATGTTAGGCTTTAAAATACTACCACCTCCATAAGATAGTATGGCAAATGCTTACGTTACATTGGTGTATGGGCATACAGTAAAGGACAAAATACAAAATGAGGAGAAGTTGGAGGTTGCTTCTATTGAAGAAATGAAGAAATCGGCTAAGATGGTTTTATTCATGTAAGACGAGACGATACGCTAATGTAAGGAGGTTGGAAGGTGGCAACAAGAGGGAAGGAGAGAGGTAGTGGAAGACCAAAGCAAACTTGGATGAGGTTGTTAGTGGAGATATGAGGATGTTGGTGCTTCAAGAACATATAGTGTCAAATAGGGAAGATTGGAGAAAGAGGATTTCTGCTCATACTTTTGTGACTCCTCATATTGATTCATGTCTAGCCGACCCCAATTAATTTGGGAATAAGGCTTTGTTGTTGTACATTTATAAAAGACGATAAGTTTTGAGTTGATAAATTTATGCATATTCCTTTGAGTTACATAAGCCTCATGTACCCATGAGGGACACTAGATACCCTCACACATGTATAACGATATGAAACAATATCAATAATATTTAATCAATCGAAGCCTTATCCCATAATTAGGGTCGGCTAACATGAACCAAATTTGATCTTTCAGTGTGGTCAATAATAAGAAAATAATAAATAAATAAAAAAAACCCATCGAGCGCACAAAGTCTTCTCATTTTTTATCTTCCTCCGTCCGAGCATAAACTTTGGATTACCATGGAGATGGTTGAACTATGAAGCTATCATATACTAGTTTCCATGGAGGCAATTGATTCGTATTGCTTTTTAGGCCCCAATTAAAAATTTGACATCATGGATTGGGTTCTATTTATTAGTTATAAGTTGGAGACTGATTAACGCTTTAGTAAGGAGGTTGGAGGGTGGCAACAAGAGGGACAGGAGGAGAGGTAGTAGGGGACCCCGCAATGGACTCGAAGTTTTGTGCTGGAGATTATGAGGGTGGTTGGACTTTGCAAAACATTTGGTCCCCCCCCGACAGGGAGATGGGGAGGCCAGGAGCTTTCTCTGGTGTACTTTGCGCTCCCATCTTATGGCATCTGTTAGTCGACCTCAAGATTTGGAAGTAGGCTTGTGATTGTCGTTGTGCTACATGTCACGTTTGCCTATACGTAAAATTTTCTGACAATACCGACAGTGCAACCCTTCGTACCAGAAATGGAATCAATCACGAGCAACGACCACATCCCGCCCAAAAGTTCAACGCAACTTCCAGGCACAAGCAATTACGAGTAATGTACGGCGCCCCACACCGAATATGTCAAGATTCCCATCCACACGGCGATCCCACTGCTCAGAGCCAACCACTTCCACTAATGACTCACCCTCGCCAGCCAATGTGCGCTTGCCAAACACTCCCAAGTTTGACATTACCGGTGCCTTCTTTTCATCAGACCACGTAGCCCCCCACAACCACTTACTGGCTGCAATTGCTACCAGCAGGCAGGTTCTCCATGCTGAAACCATCCCCAACCTCCACTGGTGAAATCACTCCGACGATAATTCAAGCCCTAATCCTCCACAACTCAAATTGCTTGAGCAGCAGCTGATATCAAGATTTGAGTATATCAACTATTTCTGGGGATCCGGGGGCATGCCAGCCATCCACAACATTTTCAGATTGCTCCAGCTTCATAGTGTTATCATTCCGATATTAGCAGCTGCGGAATGAGCAACAGTCCCGAGTGCCAAAGCCAGAGGCGCGCCACTACATTAGAAAAAAAGTCAAGGCAGAATATGAACACTTACACCAAACATATGAAGCCAAATAAAATTTCTGACCCCTTTGGCTCTAGCGCAGAATAGTTAAATGGTTTGGAGTATTGCTACAATTCCCTAGACCATTTCACATCTTTCCAGGCCCACCAACGATCTTAAGTTACTTGACACTGAATAGTGCACACAGATAATGCAAACACCCTAGTTCCTCCAACATTTCAGATGGCTCTTCTACGCTTCACTTGTAACTTCACTTCACAAGGTTGGAAACCAGCTCGTGCTGCTGCTCTCAAACCTAATGCCCGGACAAATATTGCAAAGCAAAAATTATAGGACACGAACAGAACATTTTTTTCATAGTAAAAGAAAATTTAATTAACAACAATCCCACGCCAAATTTCTTCAATCCCAAAAAAAAAAAAAAAACAGCTGTAATAATGCATTAGGTATTACTCAAGCGTGACTTTTTTAACAATTAAATCCACTATTCTATTTGCTTTTCAAGATTCAATTATAGACGGGAAATCCACATGCAGTTAATGCGCACATTCCTCAAGCAGTTCAGAAACAAAAGTTACAAATAAAAAGTCAATATCAGTGGCGCAATGATAAAAATTCAATCACCGGAAGTAGCCGCATAATCAATCCGTAAGATTAAATATATATATATACACACCTTGGTGAGCACCGCCACCATTAGAAATACTGCTCTCGATGCAGAAAGTTTTTTGATGAAGGCCTGTGAGCGATCAAAATAGCTGAGTTTGAATCTCATGACATGACTATGTCTGAAAGTATGCAAGGCCATCTATGCCACAAGACCCAGAATGCAAGGGAATTCGTGCTAACAAATTAAAGGAGTCATTCTCAATCAGATATGGCTGATAAGTCATTGTAGCCAACCTCAATGGGTCAGTTGACTACAAGAATTTTGAACTGGACCTCAGCCAATCCACATCCTGTTTACTCACATGTCTTAACATTGACTAGCAAAATATAACAGTATGGGATGGATGTAAATGAATACATTCTATGTCCGTTCATCATTAAATCACTCTCTACCATCCTGATTTTATTTCAATTTTAGGTGGAATTATAACACCATTAGGATAAGTGAAAACTTTCAATGAATTGAAGGCTATGTTAGATTAGAAGCGGGTAATTAAAGAAGATGGAGATCAAGTATTCATCTTGTTGCCCCTTCTGTTCTTCCGACCAGCAAAGCAACCAGGGTAAAAAGGACATGAAGAGGATCGGCTTTTTTAAAAAGCCCGGAGAGCCAAGATCTGAAAGAGAAGAAGTGATTCTTTTGTAAAAAGGACACTTCAAAAAATGATTGTCCTAAAAGGATGGTTTGGTCGAGAAGAAATGTATTCTTATAGTTATTTTCTTTAGAATCGTCTTAAAGAAGTTCCTATAATACTTTAGTATTTAGATTCTGGTGCTACTACTCATTTGTTCTCATATTAAACAGGATTCAGTTCATCGAACTCATAACACGAGCTGATGCGATTCTTGTTTATGGGAAACTGGATGAAGGCACGAATCGAAGGCATTGGTACTTATAGATTTGATCTTATACTGGATGTCATTTAGATTTCGAACGTGTCTCTATGTTCCTGTTGGTGCTTAGAAATCTAGTTTCCTATTAGTAAAGTGTATATATTAGGATTTAATGCTAAGTATGGTAGTGGTGATTTCTCATTGTAAAGACATAATTATTTGCATGGTTGTGAACTTTGAATGAT
>PYUH01000329.1:65831-80899 GCA_016808085.1 Suaeda aralocaspica | reverse complement strand
TCTTTTTTTTTTTTTTTTTTTTTTTTTTTTTGGTTTATCTCAAATGTAGCTGTTAGTAGTAAATGCTTTGTCTCCCAAAAGAAATAAAATACTTTGCAGGTAAATGGCTATTAATATTCAGATTAGTAAATTTTAGAAATTATTAGCTAATATTAGTATCTTATTATTATTGATGTGAATTTTAAGCCTTGATGAAGAATTAAATTTCACAATTTTAGTTATGTTCGTTGGCCAATGATTAATGCACGAAAATATTGAAATTTTGTGACCATAAAGTGATGCAACTCTCTTAGTTTAGATGGATATGTATTTTTGTTGATCAAATTTGAAAGTAACAAGGATAGATAAACACAATTGATCGCAATCAAATGTGGTTGAACTCACAATGGCAAAAGTGAAATTCTAGGGAAACACCCAAAGGCAACGCCAAATGAAACTCAAAATTCAACTATGACTTCCATTAACAAATTTTTAGGTATTTATAGGACTAAGATTGGAACAATCATTCAACTAATAGTCAAATAAAATCCTATGAAATTAAAAGATAAGACTAAAACAAGATAAAAATTAGGAAAACAACAACAACCAAAATCCGGAATTCCGCCCTTCTTTGTGCGCCAATGTATATCCCCTAATGCCTATCCTTATCCTAACTACTAACAAACTAGATTAGACATAAAAATAGGATTCCAAAAATTATTATATTAGCACTTAAGAATAGAGAAAATTATCCCGACAAACTAACAAATTTGGATAATGATAAACTAAAAAACTAATAAATTTGGATAATGATAAACTAAAAAAACACAGAACCCAAGGATAATCAAGAACACGCAAATTTTTGCCATATCCTCTTCTTGCATTTTCTTGAAATTCTTGTGATCTCTTCAAGAAACCTAAAGACTGAATTTTTTTAATCAAGAAACTTTGAAGAACGTGATCTTTAGACATCATTTACCAAATATGGCTCGCTATGACACTTAACAAAACAATTAAAAGCCTGAAATGAGAAAAACCCTAGCAAGTGCAAGTGCAATAGCAAAAAACCCATAGGCAAAACCACCAAGAACCTGGATGTGAATGGTAGCCTTATATTCACATCAATTAATATTATTGTTATTACTATTTATGGGCATAATATAGTATTAACACTTGTGAAAATGAATAAACAAGCTTAAAATTGATCTTGTGTGATTTTTATTTTTATATTCACCTTCTGACTGTCACAAAGCGTTATATTAAGCCGTTATAAGCCATTTTTTTGCGACAACACGACCTTTACCGAGATCTCAACCATGTTTTCTTTTACTATGGATGAGGATAAATGAAGAGGAGTGTCATGGCCTTCTATTGAGTTAGTTTCACATAGATAATGTTAACTATTACTTTATTCAGTGTATTTTAGAGGGTGTTTCGTATAAAATTAGCAAAAACAAATGAGGGGAAAAGGTAATAATAAGTGTTACACTTATTGTTTGTTTGGCATCCTATAATTAAAATTCTATGTGATATTCCTTTCCTTTAGAAACAAAAACTTACCAAGTACATATACATTTGTTTTAAGACCTTGTTTAGAGTACTCCAGACAAGTTTTTTAACCAAATTTTGAAGGCTAGATCAATTAAACAATCAATCAATCAAAGCCTTAGTCCAGGTTGGCCGTCGACTAAATGAACTAAAATTGATCATTTCCAAAACTGAAGGTTACATTACATTTAAAAGAAAAAATATTAACTACCTAATAAATTTATATTATATTTTTTTTATGGATTTAACTACCTAAATCTTTTAGTTACAAAGATATGTAATTTTTTGTTGATTTATTTTTTGGAGTCCAAAACTACGTTACGTTTTACTTATTGTATAGAACTACCTTAAAGTGTAGTTTTTCTTGTTGACTCCTACCTTATTCTAATTTCTAGCATTAAGTCAATTTTTTCATGTGAGAATTGTCATGTGTGTCATTGAATCCTATTTCCCACCTATTTCCCCCCCGGTTATTGAATTTTCCCTCCTTTTTTCCTTCCCCTCTTTTGTCTGTCTTCCCTCCACTTTTCCCTCTGTTTGTTCCTCTCTTCTTCTGTAATTTTCTGTTCTCTTAAAGAAAACCACAATTCCACAAATTTTTAGTGACAAGAAGAAGAACATATAAGAGGTATTCAATGTGCTCAATTTTTAAGAGAAGAAAGATAGATATGATGTTGATTAACTTACCCCATTTTTACAATGATAACAATAATAAATGACTTTAACGCCCTTTTCAATTCAATGTAGGTGATGAAAGTTTAATGGAGGATTTCAGTTTGGGAATTGAGTTAGTAATAGTATAAGGTGAGAGGAGAGACAAGGTGAATTTAGAGACAAAAGGGGGAACAACAGTAAGTGGGAAATAGGGTTTTAGTGACACGTGACAATTCTTGCTTGAAAATTTTGCAGTCAACGCCGGAAATTAGGATAAGGTAGGAGTCAACAAGAAAAACTGCACTTTAAGGTAGTTCTGTACAAAAAGTAAAAGTAAGATAGGTAATAAGTGACAAACGTCATATAGTTTTGCAAAAAAAAAATCGTTTTTGTTTTTTGATAAATTTTATTTTGGTGGGACTACTTAGTTCCTTAAAAAACAAAAAATGTCATTACCTAATAGGCTAATACCGTAATTTCTTCAATTTTTCGACTATGGGGCCCACTCCACTCCACCACCACTTATCAAACCTTACCAAAACCTCACTACAATCACCAGCATCAGCACCACTCCCACTTCCAGCCTGAGATCCCCACCACTACAACCAACTTTGAATGATTTCACTAATCCAACCACCACCCAAAACAACATATTCTAACCGCCAAATAAAAACCCCCACCTACTTGACCAAGTGACCAACCCACCAACCCAAATTTCTATTAAAAACCACGACCTCTAGCCCTTGATCTGATCAACTCCAAATCAAATTCACGAACCCTAATTTAAAACTTCCCACAAACCATAAACCCTGTTTTAGTCGAAACCCAAAAAATTGTTGGATTTAAGACTTATTCGGTGTTAGCAATGGATGAAGAAGAAAAGGTCACCAATGGTGGTGGTGGATGCGGACAGAATGTTGGTGGTGGTTATGTGTTGGTGGGGTTTGATGGTCAGGTGAGGTTGTTGTGGAACTTGAGGCTTGGTGGTGTTGTTGGGGTTTGATCGGTGCTGGTGGTTGAGGTTGTGGTAGAGTGGTGACGGAAGTGGGCTCTATAGCAGGAAAATAGAAGAATTTCCGACAGTAGGTAGTGTTTTTTCTATTTTAATATTTTTTTCAAGTCTTAAACTCATTTTTATCAAATATACGGACAGAGCTAGTTTTACATTATTTCAAAAGGAAAACAAGTCAAATTGTATATGATCATATTCATATTGAGGATTATTACTTTCAATATATGTAACTTTTGTTAATTATCTCAATATAAAATAAAAGTTATTTATTGCTAAACCAAACCAAATAGGAAGATATGATTTAAATCTTTTGAACTTTTTTGATCTAGTTTGAAATTTTCTTAAACTCATCTGATTTTGTCTGAATTTTGTAAGAGGCATTAGAGTGCTTAAATACGCTGAATAGAACACAACCTTAGTATATCAAGGCTTAGGCCGTTTTCCCTTGTTTCAATTTTACTTATTTTTAGAAAAAATAAGTTCACTTCAGTAAAAATAAGACCACTTCAGCGAAAATCAATTTCAATCCTAATAAATTGTTGATGATTTCAGCAATAATAAGTTCACATCAGCAAAAATAAGTTGACGTATAGGGCCTTAAAATATAAAGGTATGAGCGACTTAAAACATCAAGAATGGGCTGATAGGCTTTGGTTAAGCAAAAAGGATTTTGTTACATCAAGCATTCGGTAGGTAAGTAGGTAATACATTGTACGACAACTTCTATCTATTACCTTATGCTCTAATCAAATGTGTAATGGATACACATTGTTGGATCCGTTTCAAGCCTGTAAAAGTCCATACCAAACACTCCCTAAATTGAGTCTAAAGTTTTCTATCTAATTATATTTATCGAATCTCTTAAGTTTCTTCTAATCATTTGGGTTTGCTTTGATCCTACTTAGTTTCCTTTGATTCAAATTACCTTTACTCTGATTGTAGTTGCATGAAAGATATTTGATTAACCTTCTGAAATTTTTGAAAGAAATAAACAAATGATTTGTAATGTTAGGGCTCAACGTGAAATACTTTATGGTTTATGATGAAAGTGCCTAAAGGTTTAAGTAGGGACATGTTCGATTTCTTGATAAAGATCAAACTTAATTAGAAGTCAATTCTGTCCATCGTCTAATTGAAATAAGTTCTCATGATATTTTTCTTTTGTTCTGTTTTTAATTTCGACATCTTAAAGTGTAATCTTATCTAATGGTTTCGATGTGTATTTTCAAAACATAAATTTTTCACAACCTTTACTCTTGTGCACATAAAGTACTGATCTGATTTTATTGGGAATTTGGAAAAGGAATGAGCACAACAAAATGGTTTTGATGGGAATTTTTTAAGAGTAAATTTCCACCCCCTTTCATTATCATCTATAATGCATAGGCTATACAAGGACAATCATAAGTACACCCGTACAAAGGCTCAATCTTAGATAACTCTTGCACATACAAAGCACACTCAATCATGAGCACATATGTTGAGTAAGTTCTGATATATCCAATAAAGTTTAAACAAGTTAAGGTATGTTTATAAGCAAAAACAGGTCAAAGATGATGAACTTAAGTTCATATTCAATCCTTGCCTTCTTTTCTTGCTAAAGTTTTAATTTTAATTGATGAATCATCATCAGTTGTTCATTTCTTATGGCGTGATTCGACTTTACCTATTTATTTGTAGATTGTTGACATCTGCAGGGATAATGATCTTCATTTTTTCAATGCCCTATATTTTATGATTGATCTGTTGGTGGAAATTTCTCTTGCAGTTGCATACCCTTATTATTTACGTTTTATTGCAGGAAACTAAATTTGTGCCTATTGAAGGTGGGAATAACGTAATCCTTATGATTAATGGGTATGTTTATTGACTTTTTATGCTCTGCAATGTTTAACTGTTTGTGATGTAGTATGTCATCAAACATCTCTTCTATATTTTGTAAACTAATACACCTACACAAATTTCATATCTTTTAATTCAAAAACGTTCCCCCTTCTTTTCTTTGCTACGTCCTTTGTCTTGCCTAGGTAGTTAAGAGCAAAGCTAAATGGCAATCTCTTGATTTCCTCAGCCTTTGGCTACAGTCAACATTGGACATTAAAGCTTTATTTTAGATGCATGATTGTATATATGTAATGAAGGATAATAATGCATTTTCTGAGAGGTTTCCATAATTCCATGTCTGCTTTTTAAATTTTTGGCAGCTAACCCCTTGTCCGGTGCTTTCATAATGAGAACAGGAGCTTGTTAAATTTTTTGAAACCTTGGATAACCTGTAATATTATCAACTTATCATCTATGCTGTTAAGTGGTATTGTGTGAATATATTAGTAATGTCACAGGTTGGGAGCCACTCCTGCGATGGAACTGATGATTGCTGCAGGAAAAGCTGTTCCTAGGTTGCAGTTGGAGCATGAGCTTGCTGTTGAACGAGTGTATACTGGCTCTTTTATGACTTCCCTTGACATGGCTGGTACTATGAAGTGAAAGTTAAAGTTTCTTATTTGTATATTCCTTTGTGCTAGAGTTTTAAATGATCTGCATGTTTCTAGGATTGTCGATCACTGTCATGAAGGTAGATGAAGAGATTCTGCAACGATTAGACGCTCCAACAAAGGCTCCAGCCTGGCCTGCCAGTGTTGATGGTATTTTGATTGTCTTTTTGTAGTCTCGATTTCGTTCCTTATGAAAGAGATGGAAACAAAAATTTTTGTGAAATTTTTATCCAACTAGAATTCAGTTGAAACTGCTGTAGGTTAGTTGCTATAGGCAGTTAATAATACCATGTCCTTTCCTTTTTTCGACGATAGAGCTTATTATATGTGGCTACTCTTCAGGTAAACGTCTTCCAGAAAAGATTCCTGTCCCACTTCAACAATCTCTAAGTCTAAATAGCAATGAGGTATGTGTGTATATCAGACTATGTTTTAAAGAAATTGAGCACAGCTGATTACCGCGCTGCCAAAAATTAGTAGGCAAGAGGGGTGAAGTGTTGTTTGTGCGTATGGTGTGTGTGTTGTTGGGGGGGGGGGGGGGGGGAGGGGGGGGGGGGGTGGGGGGGGGCGGGGGGTGGGGGGTGGCGGGGGGGGGGAGGGGGGGGGACGGGGGAAGGGGTGGGGGTGGGTTTTTTTTTTTTTAGTGTTTTTTTTTGTCGTTTTTTGTTTTCTCTGTTTTTTTGTTTGGTTCGGGAGTGTTTTTTTATTTCGGGTTCTTTCTTTGTCTTTTTCTTTTTATTGTTTGGGTTTTTTTTGCGGTTTGCGTTTGGTGTTGCCTTTTATTTGTTTGTTTTTTGGGGTTGGCGCTTCTTTTTTGTTCTGTTTTTTGTTATTTTTCTTTTCTTTTTTGTTTTTGTTTGTTTTTGGTGTTGTTTTGTTGTTACGACTACAACTACCTGTACACCAAATTTGTCTAAAATCAAGCATGTGGCCAGAATGCTCAAAAATCAATATAAGTCGGTCTTTTGTTTTAGAACGATTTGATCTTCTGTTCACTTCCACATTAATTGGTACATCGAGTACCTTGACTCCATCACTTAGCTTTTCATGGCAAGAAATTGACCAATGTCATATTTCAGCGTATTTGATGATTTTTGCTGATACAGACAGATTTATATTATGTTCCAAGTCTCTTCAGATTTATATTATGATTTTTGCAAATTCTCAATGCATAAGACTAGGTTGCTGCTTAAGGTGGCCTTAGCTTTTGTATATGTCCATAATCTCTTCATTGCTCGAAAGCTGGTTTGACTAATCCTTGAACAGTATTTGAGATTTAACAGCCCTTGAAGTCTCATGATTTACTTTATTGCAACAAGTTGGAAGGTACTTCATATTGTGACTTTTGGAACCTGTCTTTGGAAACAAGACAGTTGTTTTTATGTAATACAAGCTGCACTGTTTCTTATTCTTTTCCTTAACTCCATATTATATGCAAAATTAATTACTTTCAAGCCTGTGTTGGTTTCAATCTTGACCATTATGGACATGTGATGTGATCCAACTACTTCAACAATCTGCCTGTATTAGTCCAGCTCTGCCACATTTTGTATGCTGCCTTAATCAGTCTAGCTTTTCTCTTGAAATTATGCGAAGATCAGGCTGAATTATCAAATGAAATACAAAGTATATATAACCTCTCTTGATTTCGAGTTCTTGTTATAAACTATAAATGGAGGTAAACTGCTGTTTTTCTTCATAAGTTCTCAGCTCGGCCTCAGCAGTTGAATGAACAAGGTCGTATTCTTGAGGTGGCTATTGAAGCAGCTGTTACTGAACTGATGAATATCCGGGACACTCTTAATGAATGGGATAGTAAAGTTGGTGATGGTGATTGTGGATCTACAGTATGTATCTTCTTTTATTCAATATTTCATTCCTGTATCATTAGGATGTCTATACCATGTAGCTCTAATAACCTCAGTACTTTAGATGTTTCGCGGGGCTTCTGCAATTCTAGAAGACATGAGAAAATGGTAAGTTCCTATTGACTTTTATGATACAGCCACATATGGTATTGACTATATTGTTATATTCTATTTGCTGCTGATTTCTTTTCCTCTTCACATATTGTTTGGATTGAGGGAAAGGGAAAAGATGAATAACTTCCCTTATCTGGATAAAGAGTTGGGGAAAGGAAGGGGAGAAATCTGATTTTCCTCCTCTTTTGATTGAGGTCATCTCTCCAAAATTGGAGAGGCTTGGAGGGAAAATAGAGCTCCATTCCCCCTTTTCCTTCTCTCCCCTTACTTTTCCTTCTATCTAGCTATCCAAATATAGGTTAACATCTAGAAGTTATGCTACACAAAATACACTGCATCTAAAATTACTGTTACACAAAACACACTGCATATCATATCAGATATACCATTTAACAAACCATCTTTAGTTGAGAGCCTACTATTAGCCACATCCAGACAGCCCGGAAAAAAAAGACAATGAAAAAAATGCTTCTTCTAGGGCTGAAATCTGCATTCAAAATACTTTTGTTAACCTTGCAACCACTTCAATGTTAGTGTCTAACTTGCCCAATTTCATGTACACGCCCATTTTTAATTTAATATAATTGTTTTATACTTGCTTGATGTTTTTTCACTCTCTGCACTCAAATTTCCTTTCTGTAACAGTGCATTTGTTTGTATTCAACGCATATCACCTCTGGAGATGGCTTGTTTTGTTTGTTAAATTTGTATCATGATTTTGTACAGTGGAGTGTGGCCTGTGCTCAAGTTGGCCATCCACCCTCCCTAACTCCTAATATGAATCTGAATTTATAATCAAAATGATGATGATGAAACCCTCCCTGAAAATTTGAGATTGAGATGGAAGAGGGAGGGAGGGAGAGAGAGAGAGAGAGAGAATGTGATGTTTTTGGCGATGATAAAAAAGCGGTGGTTAGGAGAGAGAATTGGTGGTGAGGAGAGAGATAATGATGAAATGGTGTAATTGGGTAGAGCATAAATTTTTATACTTATGTTAGGGTAAATGGGTCATTTCACCAAAAATACAATGTCAAAGAAGGAAAATTTACAATTGCTACAACTAATATGTAGAGCATCAAAATAGCAAATGCTACAACCAATATGTAGAGCACCAAAATAGCAAATGCTGCATCTAAATTGTGGCGGAGTTACCGTTTATCTAATTTAGTAGAGAGGTTCTTGTGGTAATATCATGGGCTTAATTTGCTTATGCAGTATCATATTTATTACTTTTTTAAGCAATTAATATCTTAAATATTATTCATCTAATATACTTATGTGGCATGAGAATAATTTAAATAAAAAAGAAATTAATTATCACAAACATGATTGGTTTAGAATAAATAATATCCTATGTGGCGCTATATATGCTCCCCAATTATTCTATTTTAGATATACAATATTTTCTCAATCTTGTTTATTTTGGACCTTTGATGATTCGGTCATCTCTTTTTCTTTCTTTCTTTTTCTTTGTTATAAGTGAATTTTCTGAAAAATTGTTTAATTTTCTGGAAAACACTTACTTGTTTTTTCAATTTTTTTCTAGTTATCCTTTGAATGATGTAACTGAGACTATAAAAGAGATTGGAGCTTCTATCAGAAGGGTTATGGGAGGTACAAGTGGTATAATGTATGACAATTTCCTGTTCTATCTACTCGAGCTTCCTCACACCATGTTTACCAAGCTTCTATTTTTTGTAGTTTCTGCAATAACCCTCTTAGCACTGATGTTTGAGCTTCATTCTTGACACAGATATGCAATACTTTTCAAGGCAGCATATGCTGAATTGAAGTTTACAAGCCAGTGCACAGTTTCACCTAAAAGATGTAGGTTGGCATTTGGATTCACAATATACCTATCTTAGATAGGAAGTGCTTAACTACTATTATTCCATAGGGGCTTCTGCGCTTGAGGCTGCTGTTGCTGCTGTGAGCAAGTATGGAGGGGCAAGTGCTGGTTACCGGACATTATTAGATGCACTTATTCCTGGTTCAGAAGTCCTTCAAGAGGTTTATCATTGATATTGTCCTTCAAGAGGTTATTGGTTATTGGTGTCCCTAAACTATTTTCTTGTAGAACTAATGATCTAAGACATGCAGAGACTAAATGCTGGGGATGATCCTGTTGCTGCTTTCGTTCTGTCATCTGAAGCAGCATTAAATGGTGCGGAGTCTACTAAGCTAATGCATGCACAGGTAGTTTCCTCCTATTCTTTGATAGTAACTCCGTAAATGAAACCATTTTCATTTCCCCACATTAAATTTTGGACTTGCGGTGAATGGGTCTATATCTATAAGAATGGCTGACCTGATGGTTTGCAACTATAAAAGTCAGCTGAAAACTTCTTTACAGTATCTGGTGACTTAACTTTGTAGTGGTATTCTAAAACTTCCTGTAGATTTTTAGATTGGAATCCTTATTACATGATTCAGTTCCCCACACCCCTTCTCTTTCCTCTCCCAACATGCCTGAATACAATGTTGTTGAATGTGGAGGTATTGTACCGTTTAATGCAACAATTTTGAACTAGACTTTGTGTAATGAGTTGCAAAAATATGTATTTTTTTTTCACTCTTGCTCATTATACCTAAATGTGTTGCATAAATGTTGTGGGGAAGTACTGTATGTAGCACCTTTTGGATGGCATAAATGATACCACAAAATTTGGTACCTACATTAAATGTACCACAATATTATTAGTACTTTTGGTAATAGTATTGTATGCTCCAAATGTTTTTTAAGCACTTTTGGGTTAAAAGACGTTGGAAATTATGCATTTCATGCAGGCATTTCTTTCTCAATTGGCCTTTGTCACTTTGTTAAGATGAGAGGAAATGGAGAAAGAGAGAGGGGGGGGGNAGAGGGAGGGGGGGGGGGGGGGGGGGGGGGGAGGGGAGGGATTCAGAATTGGAGATGATGCAAGGGGAAACGGATCTTGATCCCCCCCCCCCCTCCTCTCATGCTCTAGTAAGAGAATCTCATTTTCAGAATTAGCTTTTTCATAAAATGAAGCTTTGAAGAGTGTATTTAGGTAGACGTAAATCATTTTCCCAATTTACTTTGTTTGGATTGTAAAGGATGTAAAATAATCCTTTCGTTGGTGTAAAAAGTTTTCTAACCAAATTGCATGGGAAATGGGCAACACAAGAGCCACTTACAATTATTTAAAAGCTTCCCTAGTATATGTATAAAATTATTAATTTTGTCAATAGGTCACTTTGTTACTTGTAGCCTTAATTATCACTTGTTCAAATGCTTTCATGCATTAATCTTTGATGTCATGTGAGTGGTTGTGAGCCTAATTTGTGTTTTTGATTCCAAAAATAATTCATCAAAATTGATGAATGGGTTTGAAAAGGTAGTTATCGACAATTTTGTTGTCTACATAAGGATGTGGCGTATTTACTAGCTAATGGTTAACCATTTTTTTATCTAAAGTATATATGGCTTATATTTTGTTTAGTTGAACCATCCTGACCATTGTATATATAAGGTAGAATAATTCGGGAGCTTAGATAATGCCGTGTTATTTTAAACGAATGATGTTCTAGATAAATTTTCTCTTAAATCAATCAATCAAAACTTAGTCCCATAAATTTTCTCGTAGATTTTTTTATTATTATGCCGTATAAGAAAATTTGACGAATATATATATTAAGATAATAAATCAATTTTGTTTGATTTTTAGGGATTTAACTTTGTTTTTTAAGGAGATAGAAACCTTTTTTTTGCAAACAATTGAAAAAGATATATCCACATTTGTTGATTAAAGACATCCTCCTTTTTTTTTGTTTTTTTTTTTTGCCTCTCTCTATCTCTTCTCTTACTTGCACCATTGAGCTTGGGCACAAGTTTATGGAGAGGAGAGAAATTGAAAGAAAGTGAAAGGGGGACCCTTGGTTTTTTTGAGATATAGTAAAGTTATTGTTCAAAAAGGAATGGTGCAGGTTCCAGAAATGGAATTTGGAAAAAAAAAAAAAAAAGGGAAAACAAACGAAGCATGAGTTATGGTACATGATGTTATGTACATATTGACAAATTCAATTTAAAATGATATACTTGGGTTCATGATGTTTGATATGGTGTTGATTGATGATATGAAAGGAATGAAAATTAAGTTGAAATTGTGATGAAATACGTTGAAGTTTGTGGTTTTAAGTTGAATGGAAGTAATGCAAAATATATGAAGTGTAAATTTAATGGGAAAAGGAGCAAGATGACATGATTGATAAGTTTGGATAGGAGTGTTCAATGTATTCATTTGTGCCATTTCTAGGATCCATTATTGACAGGTTTGTGGCCTAAAGGATAAAATCAATTTGGAAAATGAATGGGAGCTTTTGGTTTTTTCTCTGTAATTGGGGTATGCTCTTAGTTTCAAAAAGCGCGCTTTATGGAGACAAGCAAGGTGTGCGCCTAGTTTGTTTTAAACTTTTATGTACACATACTATAGAAGATGAATTTTGAGTCAAAAAATTTAAAAGGAATATTGAATCTTACCTTTAAATTGAATGTGCGAACAAAATCTTACCAAATATTACAAAGTCCTTAAAAAGTGCGCTTTAAGGCGACAAGTTCGTTTGGTACTTTTATGTACACATACGATACAAGATGAATTTTGAGTCAAAAAAGTTAAAAGAAAAATATTTTTGACAAATTGAATCTACCAAGCCTTTAAATTGAGTGTACGAACAAAACCTCGATCAATTGAATCAAGATAATTCAAATTAATCCCGTATTGGAAAGCCTTAGTCAGTAAATAATCTTGTTGATTAAATTTGTGGAGATCGATGGTTTTTGCTACCAATTAAGTTGTCGGCAATCAACGATAGAGGATGAATTTTGAGTCAAAAGATTTGAAAAGAATAATTTTTTTGAAAAATTGAATCTTACAATGTCTTAATTTGATTGTACGAACAAAACTCCAATCAATTGAATCAAAATAATTCAAATCAACCCCGAATTAGAAACCCTTAATCAGTAAATAATCTTCTTGTTGATTAATATTTGTGGAGATCGATGGTTGTTGCTACTAATTAAGTTGCCAGCCACCAATGTCTGCGTGTTTCTGACCTTTCCACCGGTGGTCAGCAGTAGCAGGTTAGTTTTCATCAGTCTATTTTTATTCTTCTTCCCTAACCTTTGCTTTCCCGGATTTATATCCTCTCTGAGTTATTGCTGCTTTTTTTTCCCCCTTTCTTGATGTGTTTTCTCCTATCTTTCAGGTTTTTTTATTTTTATTTTTATGGTCAACACTCTAGTTCTTCAATCCAATTTTGCCTCTAACATGACCCCGATGGCCCAATCCCACTTTTCTGTTTTTATTTAAGTTTAATTTTAGTATTTTGAAGCTTAAAAAGGAACTTTTTTTAAACTGAATACAAGTACCAAAAGTATGCTTTTAAAAGAAAGAGTTACGCCTCATATATGAAGGGTGCGCGCCTTCGCTTTGCTCTTAGGTTCCAAGGCCGTGCCTATTAAAACTAAGACCCTGTTGTAAAAATAAGTTCAGTTCGGCAAAAATCAGTTTCAATCCTTAATAAATTGTTAATGATTTCAGCAAAAATAAGTTCGGTTCAACAAAAATAAGTTTAGATAAGTAAAAATAAGTTCAGTTCAACAAAATAAGTTCAGAGAAGAAAAAATAAGTTCACATCAGCAAAAATAAGTTGACGAGAACATGGCTTAAGGGTATGCGCTTTACATTGAAGCAAAAATTTTACCCATAGTCAATAGTAGGCCGCCACTGCTTTATGTGAGACCAACTGTTGGGCTTCGACTATTGTCACCTGCATAAGATGAGCATGTAAGGATGCATTTACAACGTTGGATGTGTTTATATACAAAAATGCATAATATAGGAATGAGTTTATTAGGAAAAAGGTATGAGTTTCGTCTATTGAGGATAAGATGAGAGAAAGATGTCTGATATTATTTAGACACATAAGACGATATAGAGGTAGAGGACAAAGGTAGTTGGTGAAGATATGAGGTTATTGGGGCTTAAGGAAAATTTGGTGTTAAATACTGAAGAATGGAGGAAGCTGATTTTTGAGATGACTTTTGGGATTCCTTTTATTGATTCATATCTAGTTGACTCCAACCATTCCCTATCACTATTGGTGTACATCAAGGCTCTACACTTTGCCCTTTTCATTTTAGCATAGTTATGGACAAATTGACAAGTTCAATTCCATATGGTATCCCTTGGTGCATGTTGTTTGAGGATGATATTGTGTTATTCGATGAATCGAAAGGAGCTCTAGAAAGCATGGTGGAATTGTGGGGGAGAACAATGGAATCACGAGTTTTTTTTAAGTTGAATATAAGTAAGACGGAACATATGGAGTGTGGATTCAGTGGGACAAGGAACAGGACGACAAGCTCAATTAGTCAGGATGGAAAGAGTTTCCAATCTTTGGATTTCTTTCGATATTTAGGATCCATTAGTCAAAAGGATGGTGAATTGGACAAAGATATGGACCACAGGAAATTGGGTTGGTTGAAGTGAAAGGGAGCTTTGGTTTTTTATGTGATCAGGGTATGCCCAATACATTAAAGGGAAAATTTTACCGCACAAACAGGGGAAAATTTTGCCGCACAACCATTAGACCAGCATTGCTTTACGGGACTGAATGTTGGGCTTTGAAGTATTGCCTACTCTATAAGATGAGTGAGGTAGAGATGCGTATGCTACGTTGGATGTGTGGGGATACAAGCAAGGACAAAATACGGAATGAGGTATTTAGGAAGAAGTTGGGGGTTGCTTCTATTGAAGATAAAATGAGGGAAAATCTGCTTAAGATAGTTTGGTCATATAAGACGGAGACCGGGAACGCTTCGGTAAGGAGGTTAGAAGGGTGGCAACAAGAGGGAATGACGAAAGGTAGAAGAAGACCAAAGCAAACTTGGATGAGAGTTGTTAGTAGAGATATGGGGATGTTGGAGTTTGAAGAACATTGAGTGTCAAACAGGGAGGATTGGAGGGAGAGAATTTGTGTTGATGACTTTTGCAACTCTTCATATTGTTTCATGTCTAGCCGTCTTCAAATTAATTTGGGACTAAGGCTTTGTTGTTGTTGTTGTTATATTAATAATACTAATATGTCTAACGTATTTAAAAAAACCCTATTTATCATACTATCATAATTTTTATGGATCATTAGAAGCGAGTATTTATATGGAATTAGTAAATTAATTACTATCCCATGCATTGGAGGTTTCATGACTTGTAGTCCAAGAAATTTAATATTAGGGTAAACTAGTCATATCATTTATGTAACTTGTTTTAAGTCTAGTGTTTATTTCGAAAAATAAGATATTATAGAGTAAATATTCATGTGACATGGTTTTTTTTTTTTTTTTTTTTTTTTTTTTTTTTTTTTTTTTTTTTTTTT